>CAUYRF010000293.1:0-7500 GCA_963573305.1 Pyrrhosoma nymphula
GAAGCTTTTAATTATATTGGCACCGGAAACAATTACCCTCATATTTTCGAATCTTATGGAGATATAACCGCCATTCTTTCAGGGTAGGTTAACAAATATACCTTATTCCTGCACATCAAATTACACGACTAAACCTTGATTACTTTGTCTGTTACAGCACTTATTCCAATTATGCCTATCCAAAAAATAAGTTCCCTTCGACATCCTATGTTCAATCTCAAGTAACCATGGATACCATTTCTATCATTTAAAAGCCTTTTTCTAATTTAGTCACCGTTGGCATTTACCCCCATATCTTCGATAGTTATGCGGATATTACCTCCTTGCCTATCCAAAAAATGTGTTCCCTTCGCCATCCTCCGTTCAATCTCAAGTATCCATGGATACCATTTCTTACATTTGGAAGCCCTTTGCTAATTTTATCACCGTAGACATTTACACCCATATTTTCGACAGTTATGGAGATATCACCTCCAATTTTTCAGAGAAGGCGTAGAGTATTGCTTTTGAGGTTCAGTGCAAGTATCGACGCGTTATATGAAATACTTTCTCCGTAAATGCACTTATTAACATAATGCCAATCTGAAATTTTTGCCTCTTACACTCTTTTGTTAATGTAAGTAAAAATATTCCTTCTCTCGCAGAATTTTCTGTTCCTATTTATTAAACTCAATGGTATACACATTGTCTTATGGTTTTTTATCCCATTCGAGTCGAAGTTTTGCATTTATTTGATTTTGAAACTTTTAATTACATTGTCACCGGAAACAATTACCGACATATTTTCGGAATTTTCGGGGATATTACCTCTATTTTTTCAGAGAAGGCGTAGAGTATTGCTTTTGAGGTTTAGTGCAAGTATCGACGCGTTATATGAAATACTTTCTTCGTAAAGGCACTTATTAACATAATGCCAATCTGAAATTTTAGCCTCGTACACTCTTTTGTTAATGTAAGTAAAAATATTTCTTCTCTCGCATAATTTTCTGTTCCTATGCATAAAACTCAATGGTATACACATTTTCTGATGGTTTTTTATCCCATTCGAGTCGGATTTTTGCAATTTTTTGATTTTGAATCTTTTAGTTACATTGTCACCGGAAACAATTACCGACATATTTTCGGAATTTTCGGGGATATTACCTCCATGCTTTCACAGAAGGCGTAGAGTAATGCTGTTGAGGATCAGTGCAAGTTTCGACGCGTCATATGAAATAATTTTTCCGTAAATGCACTTATTAATATAATGCTAATCTGAAATTTTAGCCTCGTACACTCTTTTGTTAATGTAAGTAAAAATATTTCTTCTCTCGCATATTTTTCTGTTCCTATGCATCAAACTCAATGGTATACACATTTTCTGATGGTTTTTTATCCCATTCGAGTCGAAGTTTTGGATTCATTTGATTTTGAAGCTTTTAATTATATTGGCACCGGAAACAATTACCCTCATATTTTCGAATCTTATGGAGATATAACCGCCATTCTTTCAGGGTAGGTTAACAAATATACCTTATTCCTGCACATCAAATTACACGACTAAACCTTGATTACTTTGTCTGTTACAGCACTTATTCCAATTATGCCTATCCAAAAAATAAGTTCCCTTCGACATCCTATGTTCAATCTCAAGTAACCATGGATACCATTTCTATCATTTAAAAGCCTTTTTCTAATTTAGTCACCGTTGGCATTTACCCCCATATCTTCGATAGTTATGCGGATATTACCTCCTTGCCTATCCAAAAAATGTGTTCCCTTCGCCATCCTCCGTTCAATCTCAAGTATCCATGGATACCATTTCTTACATTTGGAAGCCCTTTGCTAATTTTATCACCGTAGACATTTACACCCATATCTTCGACAGTTATGGAGATATCACCTCCAATTTTTCAGAGAAGGCGTAGAGTATTGCTTTTGAGGTTCAGTGCAAGTATCGACGCGTTATATGAAATACTTTCTCCGTAAATGCACTTATTAACATAATGCCAATCTGAAATTTTTGCCTCTTACACTCTTTTGTTAATGTAAGTAAAAATATTCCTTCTCTCGCAGAATTTTCTGTTCCTATTTATTAAACTCAATGGTATACACATTGTCTTATGGTTTTTTATCCCATTCGAGTCGAAGTTTTGCATTTATTTGATTTTGAAACTTTTAATTACATTGTCACCGGAAACAATTACCGACATATTTTCGGAATTTTCGGGGATATTACCTCTATTTTTTCAGAGAAGGCGTAGAGTATTGCTTTTGAGGTTTAGTGCAAGTATCGACGCGTTATATGAAATACTTTCTTCGTAAAGGCACTTATTAACATAATGCCAATCTGAAATTTTAGCCTCGTACACTCTTTTGTTAATGTAAGTAAAAATATTTCTTCTCTCGCACAATTTTCTGTTCCTATGCATAAAACTCAATGGTATACACATTTTCTGATGGTTTTTTATCCCATTCGAGTCGGATTTTTGCAATTTTTTGATTTTGAATCTTTTAATTACATTGTCACCGGAAACAATTACCGACATATTTTCGGAATTTTCGGGGATATTACCTCCATGCTTTCACAGAAGGCGTAGAGTAATGCTGTTGAGGATCAGTGCAAGTTTCGACGCGTCATATGAAATACTTTTTCCGTAAATGCACTTATTAATATAATGCTAATCTGAAATTTTAGCCTCGTACACTCTTTTGTTAATGTAAGTAAAAATATTTCTTCTCTCGCATATTTTTCTGTTCCTATGCATCAAACTCAATGGTATACACATTTTCTGATGGTTTTTTATCCCATTCGAGTCGAAGTTTTGGATTCATTTGATTTTGAAGCTTTTAATTATATTGGCACCGGAAACAATTACCCTCATATTTTCGAATCTTATGGAGATATAACCGCCATTCTTTCAGGGTAGGTTAACAAATATACCTTATTCCTGCACATCAAATTACAAGACTAAACCTTGATTACTTTGTCTGTTACAGCACTTATTCCAATTATGCCTATCCAAAAAATAAGTTCCCTTCGACATCCTATGTTCAATCTCAAGTAACCATGGATACCATTTCTATCATTTAAAAGCCTTTTTCTAATTTAGTCACCGTTGGCATTTACCCCCATATCTTCGATAGTTATGCGGATATTACCTCCTTGCCTATCCAAAAAATGTGTTCCCTTCGCCATCCTCCGTTCAATCTCAAGTATCCATGGATACCATTTATTACATTTGGAAGCCCTTTGCTAATTTTATCACCGTAGACATTTACACCCATATCTTCGACAGTTATGGAGATATCACCTCCAATTTTTCAGAGAAGGCGTAGAGTATTGCTTTTGAGGTTCAGTGCAAGTATCGACGCGTTATATGAAATACTTTCTCCGTAAATGCACTTATTAACATAATGCCAATCTGAAATTTTTGCCTCTTACACTCTTTTGTTAATGTAAGTAAAAATATTCCTTCTCTCGCAGAATTTTCTGTTCCTATTTATTAAACTCAATGGTATACACATTGTCTTATGGTTTTTTATCCCATTCGAGTCGAAGTTTTGCATTTATTTGATTTTGAAACTTTTAATTACATTGTCACCGGAAACAATTACCGACATATTTTCGGAATTTTCGGGGATATTACCTCTATTTTTTCAGAGAAGGCGTAGAGTATTGCTTTTGAGGTTTAGTGCAAGTATCGACGCGTTATATGAAATACTTTCTTCGTAAAGGCACTTATTAACATAATGCCAATCTGAAATTTTAGCCTCGTACACTCTTTTGTTAATGTAAGTAAAAATATTTCTTCTCTCGCATAATTTTCTGTTCCTATGCATAAAACTCAATGGTATACACATTTTCTGATGGTTTTTTATCCCATTCGAGTCGGATTTTTGCAATTTTTTGATTTTGAATCTTTTAATTACATTGTCACCGGAAACAATTACCGACATATTTTCGGAATTTTCGGGGATATTACCTCCATGCTTTCACAGAAGGCGTAGAGTAATGCTGTTGAAGATCAGTGCAAGTTTCGACGCGTCATATGAAATACTTTTTCCGTAAATGCACTTATTAATATAATGCTAATCTGAAATTTTAGCCTCGTACACTCTTTTGTTAATGTAAGTAAAAATATTTCTTCTCTCGCATATTTTTCTGTTCCTATGCATCAAACTCAATGGTATACACATTTTCTGATGTTTTTTTATCCCATTCGAGTCGAAGTTTTGCATTTATTTTACTTTTAAGCTGCTTCTAATATTGTCACCGATAACTATTTCCTCCATATTTTCCAAAATAATGCTGATATTACCTCCATTTTTCCTTAGAAGGCGTAAAAGATTGTTAACCTGTAACCCGGAAGTACCAATGGGACACAAATATACCATTAGTACGGGACCAATATGTCCCATTGCTACCTGTGGGACGGCACATATAAATGCGACATAGTTATCCCGATGGCCGTCGAAGAGTTAATATAACTATTTCCTCAATATTTTCCAAAGTAATGCAGATATTACCTCTATTTATTCTCAGAAGGCGTAAACGATTGTTAACCTGTAGCCCGTAAGTACCAATGGGACACAAATATACCATTAGTACGGGACCAATATGTCCCATTGCTACCTGTGGGACGGCACATATAAATGCGACATAGTTATCCCGATGGCCGTCGAAGAGTTAATATAACTATTACCTCAATATTTTCCAAAGTAATGCAGATATTACCTCTATTAATTCTCAGAAGGCGTAAACGATTGTTAACCTGTAACCCGTAAGTACCAATGGGACACAAATATACCATTAGTATGGGACCAATATGTCCCATTGCTACCTGTGGGACGGCACATATAAATGCGACATAGTTATCCCGATGGCCGTCGAAGAGTTAATATAACTATTTCCTCAATATTTTCCAAAGTAATGCAGATATTACATACATGTTTTCACAGAAGTCGTAGAGTAATGCTTTTGTGGATCAGTGAAAGTTAAACGCGTTATATGAAGTTCTTTCTCCGTATATGCACTTATTATCATAATGCTATTCTGAAATTTTAGCCTCGTACACTCTTTTGTTAATGTAAGTAAAAATATTTCTTCTCTCGCTTATTTTTCTGTTCCTATTTATTAAACTCAATGGTATACACGTTTTTTGATGGTTTTTTTTCCCATTCGAGTCGGATTTTTGTAATTTTTTGATTTTGAAGCTTTTAATTACATTGTCACCGGAAACAATTACCGACATATTTTCGGAATTTTCGGGGATATTACCTCTATTTTTTCAGAGAAGGCGTAGAGCATTGCTTTTGAGGTTCAGTGCAAGTATCGACGCGTTATATGAAATACTTTCTTCGTAAAGGCACTTATTAACATAATGCCAATCTGAAATTTTAGCCTCGTACACTCTTTTGTTAATGTAAGTAAAAATATTTCTTCTCTCGCAGAATTTTCTGTTCTTTTGCATCAAACTCAATAGTATACATATTTTCTGATGGTTTTTTATCCCATTCGAGTCGGATTTTTGCAATTTTTTGATTTTGAATCTTTTAATTACATTGTCACCGGAAACAATTACCGACATATTTTCGGAATTTTCGGAGATATAACCTCCATGCTTTCACAGAAGGCGTAAAGTAATGCTGTTGAGGATCAGTGCAAGTTTCGACGCGTCATATGAAATACTTTTTCCGTAAATGCACTTATTAATATAATGCTAATCTGAAATTTTAGCCTCGTACACTCTTTTGTTAATGTAAGTAAAAATATTTCTTCTCTCGCATATTTTTCTGTTCCTATTCATAAAACTCAATGGTATACACCTTTTCTGATGGTTTTTTATCCCATTCGAGTCGAAGTTTTGCATTTATTTTCAAGAAACAATAAGTTCCCACCGCCATCCTAGGTTCAATCCCAAGTATCCATGGAAACAATAAGTTCCTACCGCCATCCTAGGTTCAATCCCAAGTATCCATGGAAACAATAAGTTCCCACCGCTATCCTGGGTTCAATCCCAAGTAGCCATGGAAACAATAAGTTCCCACCGCCATCCTAGGTTCAATCCCAAGTATCCATGGAAACAACAAGTTCCCACCGCCATCCTGGGTTCAATCCCAAGTATCCATGGAAACAATAAGTTCCCACCGCCATCCTGGGTTCAATCCCAAGTATCCATGGAAACAATAAGTTCCCACCGCTATCCTGGGTTCAATCCCAAATAGCCATGGAAACAATAAGTTCCCACCGCCATCCTAGGTTCACTCCCAAGTATCCATGGAAACAACAAGTTCCCACCGCCATCCTGGGTTCAATCCGAAGTATCCATGGAAACAATAAGTTCCCACCGCCATCCTGGGTTCATTCCTTCAGGAATAGTTATAAATGTTGTGTATTGATTTTTAACTAAGTCCGGAAAACTACTATACTCGACGGTGTTTTTTGCCGAGGATTCACTAAAAACGTCGGCAAGCTAACGGTGAGTTGCGTGACGCCAAGGGGATCTCGGAGTTGGCTTGTCCCAATTGTGAAGTTGGATCGCCATCCTGGGTTCAATCCCAAGTATCCATGGAAACAATAAGTTCCTACCGCCATCCTAGGTTCAATCCCAAGTATCCATGGAAAAAATAAGTTCCCACCGCTATCCTAGGTTCAATCCCAAGTAGCCATGGAAACAATAAGTTCCCACCGCCATCCTAGGTTCAATCCCAAGTATCCATGGAAACAACAAGTTCCCACCGCCATCCTGGGTTCAATCCCAAGTATCCATGGAAACAATAAGTTCCCACCGCCATCCTGGGTTCAATCCCAAGTATCCATGGAAACAATAAGTTCCCACCGCCATCCTGGGTTCAATCCCAAGTATCCATGGAAACAAAAAGTTCCTACCGCCATCCTAGGTTCAATCCCAAGTAGCCATGGAAACAATAAGTTCCCACCGCTATCCTGGGTTCAATCCCAAATAGCCATGGAAACAATAAGTTCCCACCGCCATCCTGGGTTCAATCCCAAGTATCCATGGAAACAATAAGTTCCCACCGCCATCCTGGGTTCAATCCCAAGTATCCATGGAAACAAAAATTCCCACCGCCATCCTTGGTTCAATCCTAAGTTTCCATGGAAACAATAAGTTCCCACCGCCATCCTGGGTTCAATCCCAAGTATCTATGGAAACAATAAGTTCCCACCGCCATCCTGGGTTCAATCCGAAGTATCCATGGAAACAATAAGTTCCCACCGCCATCCTGGGTTCATTCCTTCAGGAATAGTTATAAATGTTGTGTATTGATTTTTAACTAAGTCCGGAAAACTACTATACTCGACGGTGTTTTTTGCCGAGGATTCACTAAAAACGCCGGCAAGCTATCGGTGAGTTGCGTGACGCCAAGGGGATCTCGGAGTTGGCTTGGCCCCTATGTGAAGTTGGATCGTCAGATCCAATGACACTGGCATGCTTATTCCGATGAAGCCGAATCGTCCGCCGTCTTCGGTGGCCGGCTTCTTTATTCGGAAATGAA
>CAUYRF010000293.1:15000-27454 GCA_963573305.1 Pyrrhosoma nymphula
TTTTTCAAACTGGTAACCATTCTCGTATATCACTGGTAACCCCACATTTTTTCAACTGGTAACCCCTCATCCTTTAAACTGATAACCCGTCATATCTTTAACTGGTAACCCCCCCTTTTTGTAACTGGTAACCCATCATTTTTTTCAAACTGGTAACCATTCTCGTATATCACTGGTAACCCCACATTTTTTCAACTGGTAACCCCTCATCCTTTAAACTGATAACCCGTCATATCTTTAACTGATAACCCCCCCTTTTGTAACTGGTAACCCATCATTTTTTTACTTCTTGCGCGATTTCCCGAACTGCTAATGCAAACCACGAGCTAAGACGTTTAAAAAAAAATCCGTTAGAAAAAAATGCAAAACTACCTCTCCTGCAGTATATGCAACACTCCACTCCCACTTACGAATTTATGTGCTGCGCCCTTATTTCACACTTCCCGCGACGACGTAACCTACCTTATTACACAGTATTCACACTCGAATATGATAATCGTAACAGCGAACGAATACTTAATTATAATACGGGGATATCACGTCAAAAACGTATCTTTAAAGTTCAATTCCAATATCGGAACATTGCGCACACCATGACTCTTTTGTTTTCTCCCATCAACCACGGTGAACGATCCTTCCACTTCGATTCCCTAGTCTGCCTTTCGCTCACAGCCGACGATGCCCTCTTCGTCACGTGTAATGTAATCTTTGTTTCGCAACAACCTGATCATTTTTCTCTTTCCTCTCACAGGAGCTTCTCCAGAAAGGATTATAACAAAGTGTTGACGATGTCGAAAGCTGTTACTCCAAGGGAATGGCACTGCCTTCACTACCCGTCCACCGGCTGATTCCATCCACCACCACCTTCGTACATGCACAATTCAAATTAAGGAATACTTTCTTCATCCACGAATACCACCGGTTGCCCTCTGCCCTGCATCTTACCACTGAAATTCATCTTTTAAAAAAGTGCTTTTCCACCCAGTTACGTGCTCCTCTGGATACATCGCAGCCCATTCGAGTTAACTGTCTACTGCTTCGATAACTTAACCCCTGTAATCCATTATGTGAAGTGAAATTTAAGTTGTTATTTCGTGAATGTGAGTGTTTTCAGTTAAGTGATTAGTGAAATGTTGTGTGTCTTTCTTTGCTTGCGTCAGCTGTTGTTCATCATTCTTGGATATGGGTTAAGTACGTATTGCATGATTGCCTACTTTCAATACATTTCATTGCCTGTTACACTTCAAACGGAACAGTATACGTATAACTCTTGCTACTAAATTCCTTGTCAAATTACGAATATCGACATGAACATATTTTCACCACAATGTGCACACTAATATACACTCCTTGTTTCTTGTTACTGTATTCCACCACCATAAACTCAAACGAGAAACGTGTTCCCATATAAAAAATGTAGAAATATTATTCATTCCTTCGTTATTCGAATAAAAATTTGGCACAGTTAACCACAAATTACTTCCAATTACCCCTTCATCCTTTTCTACACACACCACAACGTAATCCGTGTCACATTTCATTTATATACAAAAAAGAAATATGCACATACGTCGATCATCAGCTTTAACAACAACCCACCTCCAAAAATATTGGTTATCACAGACACGAAAGACAGATGTGTGAATTTTATTGCAAATACTGAGAAACTATGTGTGTATTTCTTCCTATTCTGTGACTACAATGGCCATTATCAGTTTTTAAAGGTTCGTAATCAATATTTCTGAATTTTATAATGCCAATAATGCAATTTATGCCTACTTCCTTGTTAACACCCCCAGCCACAATTCACGAAGTACTCTGCCCACGGTTGTGCTAATCGCACACATTTCGTATATATTTATATTCAGTGACGACATTCATCTATTAACAGTATTTATCCATCGGGGAGCAGTATTTCGAAATTTTATATTTTTACCAATTTATGCTAACGTGCAAAGCCTCTCCGTCGACCTTCGGATTTTTAATGGCGTTTCTAAGCACTACCTCTGGCTTTTCCTTGGGTAAATCGCTGTTTCCCTGGAATGCCTATTGCTTTTCCTCTTGAGTCCAACCAAGTCCCATTCCAGCGAAACACAGCGATAAACTTTTAATTACATTGTCACCGGAAACAATTACCAACATATTTTCGGAATTTTCAGGGATATTACCTCCATGCTTTCACAGAAGGCGTAGAGTAATGCTGTTTAGGATCAGTGCAAGTTTCGACGCGTTATATGAAATACTTTTTCCGTAAATGCACTTATTAATATAATGCTAATCTGAAATTTTAGCCTCGTACACTCTTTTGTTAATGTAAGTAAAAATATTTCTTCTCTCGCTTATTTTTCTGTTCCTATTTATTAAACTCAATGGTATACACGTTTTTTGATGGTTTTTTTTCCCATTCGAGTCGGATTTTTGCAATTTTTTGATTTTGAATCTTTTAATTACATTGTCACCGTTAACAATTACCAACATATTTTCGGAATTTTCGGGGATATTACCTCCATGTTTTCACAGAAGGCGTAGAGTAATGCTGTTGAGGATCAGTGCAAGTTTCGACGCGTCATATGAAATACTTTTTCCGTAAATGCACTTATTAATATAATGCTAATCTGAAATTTTTGCCTCGTACACTCTTTTGTTAATGTAAGTAAAAATATTTCTTCTCTCGCATTGTTTTCTGTTCCTATGCATAAAACTCAATGGTATACACATTTTCTGATGGTTTTTTATCCCACTCGAGTCGAAGTTTTGCATTTACTTGATTTTGACGCTTTTAATTACATTGTCACCGGAAACAATTACCGACATATTTTCGGAATTTTCGGGGATATTACCTCTATTTTTTCAGAGAAGGCGTAGAGTAATCCTTTTGAGGTTCAGTGCAAGTATCGACGCGTTATATGAAATACTTTCTTCGTAAAGGCACTTATTAACATAATGCCAATCTGAAATTTTAGCCTCGTACACTCTTTTGTTAATCTAAGTAAAAATATTTCTTCTCTCGCAGAATTTTCTGTTCCTATGCATAAAACTCAATGGTATACACATTTTCTGATGGTTTTTTATCCCATTTGAGTCGGATTTTTGCAATTTTTTGATTTTGAAACTTTTAATTACATTGTCACCGGAAACAATTACCGACATATTTTCGGAATTTTCGGGGATATTACCTCCATGCTTTCACAGAAGGCGTAGAGTAATGCTGTTGAGGATCAGTGCAAGTTTCGACGCGTCATATTAAATACTTTTTCCGTAAATGCACTTATTAATATAATGCTAATCTGAAATTTTAGCCTCGTACACTCTTTTGTTAATGTAAGTAAAAATATTTCTTCTCTCGCATATTTTTCTGTTCCTATGCATCAAACTCAATGGTATACACATTTTCTGATGGTTTTTTATCCCATTCGAGTCGAAGTTTTGCATTCATTTGATTTTGAAGCTTTTAATTATATTGGCACCGGAAACAATTACCCTCATATTTTCGAATCTTATGGAGATATAACCGCCATTCTTTCAGGGTAGGTTAACAAATATACCTTATTCCTGCACATCAAATTACACGACCAAACCTTGATTACTTTGTCTGTTACAGCACTTATTCCAGTTATGCCTATCCAAAAAATAAGTTCCCTTCCACATCCTATGTTCAATCTCAAGTAACCATGGATACCATTTCTTTCATTTAAAAGCCTTTTTCTAATTTAGTCACCGTAGGCATTTACACCCTATCTTCGATAGTTATGCGGATATTACCTCCATGCCTATCCAAAAAATGTGTTCCCTTCGCCATCCTCCGTTCAATCTCAAGTATCCATGGATACCATTTCTTTCATTTGGAAGCCCTTTGCTAATTTTATCACCGTAGACATTTACACCCATATCTTCGACAGTTATGGAGATATCACCTCCAATTTTTCAGAGAAGGCGTAGAGTAATGCTTTTGAGGTTCAGTGCAAGTATCGACGCGTTATATGAAATACTTTCTCCGTAAATGCACTTATTAACATAATGCCAATCTGAAATTTTTGCCTCTTACACTCTTTTGTTAATGTAAGTAAAAATATTCCTTCTCTCGCAGAATTTTCTGTTCCTATTTATTAAACTCAATGGTATACACATTTTCTTATGGTTTTTTATCCCATTCGAGTCGACGTTTTGCATTTATTTGATTTTGAAGCTTTTAATTACATTGTCACCGGAAACAATTACCGACTTATTTTCGGAATTTTCGGGGATATTACCTCTATTTTTTCAGAGAAGGCGTAGAGTATTGCTTTTGAGGTTTAGTGCAAGTATCGACGCGTTATATGACATACTTTCTTCGTAAAGGCACTTATTAACATAATGCCAATCTGAAATTTTAGCCTCGTACACTCTTTTGTTAATCTATGTAAAAATATTTCTTCTCTCGCAGAATTTTCTGTTCTTTTGCATCAAACTCAATGGTATACACATTTTCTGATGGTTTTTTATCCCATTCCAGTCGAAGTTTTGCATTTATTTGATTTTGAAGCTTTTAATTATATTGGCCTCGGAAACAATTACCCACATATTTTCGAATCTTATGCAGATATAACCGCCATTCTTTCAGGGTAGGTTAACAAATATACCTTATTCCTGCACATCAAATTACACGACCAAACCTTGATTACTTTGTCTGTTACAGCACTTATTCCAGTTATGCCTATCCAAAAAATAAGTTCCCTTCCACATCCTATGTTCAATCTTAAGTAACCATGGATACCATTTCTTTCATTTAAAAGCCTTTTTCTAATTTAGTCACCGTAGGCATTTACACCCATATCTTCGATAGTTATGCGGATATATATAATTCCATGCCTATCCAAAAAATGTGTTCCCTTCGCCATCCTCCGTTCAATCTCAAGTATCCATGGATACCATTTCTTTCATTTGGAAGCCCTTTGCTAATTTTATCACCGTAGACATTTACACCCATATCTTCGACAGTTATGGAGATATCACCTCCAATTTTTCAGAGAAGGCGTAGAGTAATGCTTTTGAGGTTCAGTGCAAGTATCGACGCGTTATATGAAATACTTTCTCCGTAAATGTACTTATTAACATAATGCCAATCTGAAATTTTTGCCTCTTACACTCTTTTGTTAATGTAAGTAAAAATATTCCTTCTCTCGCAGAATTTTCTGTTCCTATTTATTAAACTCAATGGTATACACATTTTCTTATGGTTTTTTATCCCATTCGAGTCTAAGTTTTGCATTTATTTGATTTTGAAGCTTTTAATTACATTGTCACCGGAAACAATTACCGACTTATTTTCGGAATTTTCGGGGATATTACCTCTATTTTTTCAGAGAAGGCGTAGAGTAATGCTTTTGAGGTTCAGTGCAAGTATCGACGCGTTATATGAAATACTTTCTTCGTAAAGGCACTTATTAACATAATGCCAATCTGAAATTTTAGCCTCGTACACTCTTTTGTTAATCTAAGTAAAAATATTTCTTCTCTCGCAGAATTTTCTGTTCCTATGCATAAAACTCAATGGTATACTCATTTTCTTATGGTTTTTTATCCCATTCGAGTCGGATTTTTGCAATTTTTTTATTTTGAATCTTTTAATTACATTGTCACCGTTAACAATTACCAACATATTTTCGGAATTTTCGGGGATATTACCTCCATGTTTTCACAGAAGGCGTAGAGTAATGCTGTTGAGGATCAGTGCAAGTTTCGACGCGTCATATGAAATACTTTTTCCGTAAATGCACTTATTAATATAATGCTAATCTGAAATTTTTGCCTCGTACACTCTTTTGTTAATGTAAGTAAAAATATTTCTTCTCTCGCATTGTTTTCTGTTCCTATGCATAAAACTCAATGGTATACACAGTTTCTGATGGTTTTTTATCCCACTCGAGTCGAAGTTTTGCATTTACTTGATTTTGACGCTTTTAATTACATTGTCACCGGAAACATTTACCGACATATTTTCGGAATTTTCGGGGATATTACCTCTATTTTTTCAGAGAAGGCGTAGAGTAATGCTTTTGAGGTTCAGTGCAAGTATCGACGCGTTATATGAAATACTTTCTTCGTAAAGGCACTTATTAACATAATGCCAATCTGAAATTTTAGCCTCGTACACTCTTTTGTTAATCTAAGTAAAAATATTTCTTCTCTCGCAGAATTTTCTGTTCCTATGCATAAAACTCAATGGTATACACATTTTCTGATGGTTTTTTATCCCATTTGAGTCGGATTTTTGCAATTTTTTGATTTTGAAACTTTTAATTACATTGTCACCGGAAACAATTACCGACATATTTTCGGAATTTTCGGGGATATTACCTCCATGCTTTCACAGAAGGCGTAGAGTAATGCTGTTGAGGATCAGTGCAAGTTTCGACGCGTCATATTAAATACTTTTTCCGTAAATGCACTTATTAATATAATGCTAATCTGAAATTTTAGCCTCGTACACTCTTTTGTTAATGTAAGTAAAAATATTTCTTCTCTCGCATATTTTTCTGTTCCTATGCATCAAACTCAATGGTATACACATTTTCTGATGGTTTTTTATCCCATTCGAGTCGAAGTTTTGCATTCATTTGATTTTGAAGCTTTTAATTATATTGGCACCGGAAACAATTACCCTCATATTTTCGAATCTTATGGAGATATAACCGCCATTCTTTCAGGGTAGGTTAACAAATATACCTTATTCCTGCACATCAAATTACACGACCAAACCTTGATTACTTTGTCTGTTACAGCACTTATTCCAGTTATGCCTATCCAAAAAATAAGTTCCCTTCCACATCCTATGTTCAATCTCAAGTAACCATGGATACCATTTCTTTCATTTAAAAGCCTTTTTCTAATTTAGTCACCGTAGGCATTTACACCCATATCTTCGATAGTTATGCGGATATTACCTCCATGCCTATCCAAAAAATGTGTTCCCTTCGCCATCCTCCGTTCAATCTCAAGTATCCATGGATACCATTTCTTTCATTTGGAAGCCCTTTGCTAATTTTATCACCGTAGACATTTACACCCATATCTTCGACAGTTATGGAGATATCACCTCCAATTTTTCAGAGAAGGCGTAGAGTATTGCTTTTGAGGTTCAGTGCAAGTATCGACGCGTTATATGAAATACTTTCTCCGTAAATGCACTTATTAACATAATGCCAATCTGAAATTTTTGCCTCTTACACTCTTTTGTTAATGTAAGTAAAAATATTCCTTCTCTCGCAGAATTTTCTGTTCCTATTTATTAAACTCAATGGTATACACATTTTCTTATGGTTTTTTATCCCATTCGAGTCGAAGTTTTGCATTTATTTGATTTTGAAGCTTTTAATTACATTGTCACCGGAAACAATTACCGACTTATTTTCGGAATTTTCGGGGATATTACCTCTATTTTTTCAGAGAAGGCGTAGAGTATTTCTTTTGAGGTTTAGTGCAAGTATCGACGCGTTATATGAAATACTTTCTTCGTAAAGGCACTTATTAACATAATGCCAATCTGAAATTTTAGCCTCGTACACTCTTTTGTTAATGTAAGTAAAAATATTTCTTCTCTCGCATATTTATCTGTTCCTATGCATAAAACTCAATGGTATACACATTTTCTCATGGTTTTTTTCCCATTCCAGTCGGATTTTTGCAATTTTTTAGATTTTTAATCTTTTAATTACATAGTCACCGGAAACAATTACCGACATATTTTCGGAATTTTCGGGGATATTACCTCCATGCTTTCACAGAAGGCGTAGAGTAATGCTGTTGAGGATCAGTGCAAGTTTCGACGCGTCATATGAAATACTTTTTCCGTAAATGCACTTATTAATATAATGCTAATCTGAAATTTTAGCCTCGTACACTCTTTTGTTAATGTAAGTAAAAATATTTCTTCTCTCGCATATTTTTCTGTTCCTATGCATAAAACTCAATGGTATACACATTTTCTGATGGTTTTTTATCCCATTCTAGTCGAAGTTTTGCATTCATTTGATTTTGAAGCTTTTAATTATATTGGCACCGGAAACAATTACCCTCATATTTTCGAATCTTATGCAGATATAACCGCCATTCTTTCAGGGTAGGTGAACAAATATACCTTATTCCTGCACATCAAATTACACGACCAAACCTTGATTACTTTGTCTGTTACAGCACTTATTCCAGTTATGCCTATCCAAAAAATAAGTTCCCTTCGACATCCTATGTTCAATCTCAAGTAACCATGGATACCATTTCTATCATTTAAAAGCCTTTTTCTAATTTAGTCACCGTTGGCATTTACACCCATATCTTCGATAGTTATGCGGATATTACCTCCATGCCTATCCAAAAAATGTGTTCCCTTCGCCATCCTCCGTTCAATCTCAAGTATCCATGGATACCATTTCTTTCATTTGGAAGCCCTTTGCTAATTTTATCACCGTAGACATTTACACCCATATCTTCGACAGTTATGGAGATATCACCTCCAATTTTTCAGAGAAGGCGTAGAGTATTGCTTTTGAGGTTCAGTGCAAGTATCGACGCGTTATATGAAATACTTTCTCCGTAAATGCACTTATTAACATAATGCCAATCTGAAATTTTTGCCTCTTACACTCTTTTGTTAATGTAAGTAAAAATATTCCTTCTCTCGCAGAATTTTCTGTTCCTATTTATTAAACTCAATGGTATACACATTTTCTTATGGTTTTTTATCCCATTCGAGTCGAAGTTTTGCATTTATTTGATTTTGAAGCTTTTAATTACATTGTCACCGGAAACAATTACCGACTTATTTTCGGAATTTTCGGGGATATTACCTCTATTTTTTCAGAGAAGGCGTAGAGTATTTCTTTTGAGGTTTAGTGCAAGTATCGACGCGTTATATGAAATACTTTCTTCGTAAAGGCACTTATTAACATAATGCCAATCTGAAATTTTAGCCTCGTACACTCTTTTGTTAATGTAAGTAAAAATATTTCTTCTCTCGCATATTTATCTGTTCCTATGCATAAAACTCAATGGTATACACATTTTCTCATGGTTTTTTTCCCATTCCAGTCGGATTTTTGCAATTTTTTAGATTTTTAATCTTTTAATTACATAGTCACCGGAAACAATTACCGACATATTTTCGGAATTTTCGGGGATATTACCTCCATGCTTTCACAGAAGGCGTAGAGTAATGCTGTTGAGGATCAGTGCAAGTTTCGACGCGTCATATGAAATACTTTTTCCGTAAATGCACTTATTAATATAATGCTAATCTGAAATTTTAGCCTCGTACACTCTTTTGTTAATGTAAGTAAAAATATTTCTTCTCTCGCATATTTTTCTGTTCCTATGCATAAAACTCAATGGTATACACATTTTCTGATGGTTTTTTATCCCATTCTAGTCGAAGTTTTGCATTCATTTGATTTTGAAGCTTTTAATTATATTGGCACCGGAAACAATTACCCTCATATTTTCGAATCTTATGCAGATATAACCGCCATTCTTTCAGGGTAGGTGAACAAATATACCTTATTCCTGCACATCAAATTACACGACCAAACCTTGATTACTTTGTCTGTTACAGCACTTATTCCAGTTATGCCTATCCAAAAAATAAGTTCCCTTCGACATCCTATGTTCAATCTCAAGTAACCATGGATACCATTTCTATCATTTAAAAGCCTTTTTCTAATTTAGTCACCGTTGGCATTTACACCCATATCTTCGATAGTTATGCGGATATTACCTCCATGCCTATCCAAAAAATTAGTTCCCTTCGCCATCCTCCGTTCAATCTCAAGTATCCATGGATACCATTTCTTTCATTTGGAAGCCCTATGCTAATTTTGTCACCGTAGACATTTACACCCATATCTTCGACAGTTATGCGGATATCAACTCCATTTTTTCAGAGAAGGCGTAGAGTATTGCTTTTGAGGTTCAGAGCAAGTATCGACGCGTTATATGAAATACTTTCTCCGTAAATGCACTTATTACACATAATGCCAATCTGAAATTTTTGCCTCTTACACTCTTTTGTTAATGTAAGTAAAAATATTCCTTTTCTCGCAGAATTTTCTGTTCTTTTGCATCAAACTCAATGGTATACACATTTTCTGATGGTTTTTTATCCCATTCGAGTCGGATTTTTGCAATATATTGATTTTGAATCTTTTAATTACATTGTCACCTGAAACAATTACCGACATATTTTCGGAATTTTCGGGGATATTACCTCTATTTTTTCAGAGAAGGCGTAGAGTATTGCTTTTGAGGTTCAGTGCAAGTATCGACGCGTCATATGAAATACTTTCTTCGTAAAGGCACTTATTAACATAATGCCAATCTGAAATTTTAGCCTCGTACACTCTTTTGTTAATGTAAGTAAAAATATTTCTTCTCTCGCATATTTTTCTGTTCCTATGCATAAAACTCAATGGTATACACATTTTCTCATAGTTTTTTTCCCATTCCAGTCGGATTTTTGCAATTTTTTAGATTTTTAATCTTTTAATTACATTGTCACCGGAAACAATTACCGACATATTTTCGGAATTTTCGGGGATATTACCTCCATGCTTTCACAGAAGGCGTAGAGTAATGCTGTTGAGGATCAGTGCAAGTTTCGACGCGTCATATTAAATACTTTTTCCGTAAATGCACTTATTAATATAATGCTAATCTGAAATTTTAGCCTCGTACACTCTTTTGTTAATGTAAGTAAAAATATTTCTTCTCTCGCATATTTTTCTGTTCCTATGCATAAAACTCAATGGTATACACATTTTCTGATGGTTTTTTATCCCATTCCAGTCGAAGTTTTGCATTTATTTGATTTTGAAGCTGTTAATTATATTGGCCTCGGAAACAATTACCCACATGTTTTCGAATCTTATGCAGATATAACCGCCATTCTTTCAGGGTAGGTTAACAAATGTACCTTATTCCTGCACATCAAATTACACGACCAAACCTTGATTACTTTGTCTGTTACAGCACTTATTCCAGTTATGCCTATCCAAAAAATAAGTTCCCTTCCACATCCTATGTTCAATCTTAAGTAACCATGGATACCATTTCTTTCATTTAAAAGCCTTTTTCTAATTTAGTCACCGTAGGCATTTACACCCATATCTTCGATAGTTATGCGGATATTACCTCCATGCCTATCCAAAAAATGTGTTCCCTTCGCCATCCTCCGTTCAATCTCAAGTATCCATGGATACCATTTCTTTCATTTGGAAGCCCTTTGCTAATTTTATCACCGTAGACATTTACACCCATATCTTCGACAGTTATGGAGATATCACCTCCAATTTTTCAGAGAAGGCGTAGAGTATTGCTTTTGAGGTTCAGTGCAAGTATCGACGCGTTATATGAAATACTTTCTCCGTAAATGCACTTATTAACATAATGCCAATCTGAAATTTTTGCCTCTTACACTCTTTTGTTAATGTAAGTAAAAATATTCCTTCTCTCGCAGAATTTTCTGTTCCTATTTATTAAACTCAATGGTATACACATTTTTTGATGGTTTTTTTTCCCATTCGAGTCGAAGTTTTGCATTTATTTGATTTTGAAGCTTTTAATTACATTGTCACCGGAAACAATTACCGACTTATTTTCGGAATTTTCGGGGATATTACCTCTATGTTTTCAGAGAAGGCGTAGAGTATTGCTTTTGAGGTTTAGTGCAAGTATCGACGCGTTATATGAAATACTTTCTTCGTAAAGGCACTTATTAACATAATGCCAATCTGAAATTTTAGCCTCGTACACTCTTTTGTTAATGTAAGTAAAAATATTTCTTCTCTCGCATATTTTTCTGTTCCTATGCATAAAACTCAATGGTATACACATTTTCTGATGGTTTTTTTCCCATTCCAGTCGGATTTTTGCAATTTTTAAATTTTTAATCTTTTAATTACATTGTCACCGGAAACAATTACCGACATATTTTCGGAATTTTCGGGGATATTACCTCTATTTTTTCAGAGAAGGCGTAGAGTATTGCTTTTGAGGTCTAGTGCAAGTATCGACGCGTTATATGAAATACTTTCTTCGTAAAGGCACTTATTAACATAATGCCAATCTGATATTTTAGCCTCGTACACTCTTTTGTTAATCTAAGTAAAAATATTTCTTCTCTCGCAGAATTTTCTGTTCCTATGCTTAAAACTCAATGGTATACACAATTTCTGATGGTTTTTTATCCCATTCCAGTCGAAGTTTTGCATTTATTTGATTTTGAAGCTTTTAATTATATTCGCCCCGGAAACAATTACCCACATATTTTCGAATCTTATGCAGATATAACCGCAATTCTTTCAGGGTAGGTTAACAAATACACCTTATTCCTGCACATCAAATTACACGACCAAACCTTGATTACTTTGTCTGTTACAGCACTTATTCCAGTTATGCCTATCCAAAAAATAAGTTCCCTTCCACATCC
>CAUYRF010000294.1:0-82000 GCA_963573305.1 Pyrrhosoma nymphula
TAGGTAGCAATGGGACATATTGGTCCCGTACTAATGTTATCTCTGTGTCCCAATGGTACTTACGTGTTACAGGTTAACAATCGTTTACGTCTTCTGATAGAAAATGGAGGTAATATCAGCATATTTTGGAAAATATGGAGGAAATAGTTATATTAACTCTTCGACGGCCATCGGGAAAACTATGTAGCATTTATATGTGCCGTCCCATAGGTAGCAATGGGACATATTGGTCCCGTACTAATGTTATCTTTGTGTCTCATTGGTACTTAAGTGTTACAGGTTAACAATCGTTTACGTCTTCTTAAAAAATGGAGGTAATATCATCATTATTTTGGAAAATATGGGAAAAATAGTTATATTAACTCTTCGACGGCCATCGGGACAACTATGTAGCATATATATGTGCCGTTACATACGTAGCAATGGGACATATTGGTCCCGTACTAATTTTATCTTTATGTCTAATTGGTACTTACGTGTTACAGGTTAACAATCGTTTACGTATTCTGAGAAAAAATGGAGGTAATATCAGCATTATTTTGGAAAATATGGAGGAAATAGTTATATTAACTCTTCGACGGCCATCGGTATAACTATGTAGCATTTATATGTGCCATCTTATAGGTAGCAATGCGACATATTGGTCCCGTACTAATGTTATCTTTGTGTCTAATTGGTACTTACGTGTTACAGGTTAACATTCGTTTACGTCTTCTTAAAAAATGGAGGTAATATCAGCATTATTTTGGAAAATATGGAGGAAATAGTTTTATTAACTCTTCGACGGCCATCGGGAAAACTATGTAGCATTTATATGTGCCGTCCCATAGGTAGCAATGGGACATATTGGTCCCGTACTAATGTTATCTTTGTGTCTCATTGGTACTTTAGTGTTACTGGTTAACAATCGTTTACGTCTTCTTAAAAAATGGAGGTAATATCAGCATTATTTTGGAAAATATGGAGGAAATAGTTATATTAACTCTTCGACGGCTATCGTGATAAGTATGTAGCATTTATATGTGCCGGCCCACAGGTAGCAATGGGACATATTGGTCCCGTACTAATGTTATCTTTGTGTCTAATTGGTACTTACGTGTTACAGGTTAACAATCGTTTACGTCTTCTGAGAATAAATGGAGGTAATATCAGCATTATTTTGGAAAATATGGATAATATAGTTATATTAACTCTTCGACGGCCATCGTGGTAACTATGAAGCATTTATATGTGCCATCCCATAGGTAGCATTGGGACATATTGGTCCCGTACTAATGTTATATATGTGTCCCATTGGTACCTACGTGTTACAGGTTAACAATCGTTTACGTCTTCGGAGAAAAAATGGAGGTAATATCAGCATTATTTTTGAAAATATGGAGGAAATAGTTAAATTAACTCTTCGACGGCCATCGGGATGACTATGTGGCATTTATATGTGCCGTCCCATAGGTAGCAATGGGACATATTGGTCCCGTACTAATGTTATCTTTGTGTCTAATTGGTACTTACGGGTTACAGGTTAACAATCGTTTACGTCTTCTGAGAAAAAATGTAGGTAATATCAGCATTATTTTGGAAAATATGGAGGAAATATTTATATTAACTCTTCGACGGCCATCGGGATAACTATGTAGCATTTATATGTGCCATCCCATAGGTAGCAATGGGACATATTGGTCCCGTACTAATGTTATCTTTGTGTCCCATTGGTACTAACGTGTTACAGGTTAACAATCGTTTACGTCTTCTGAGAAAAAATGGAGGTAATATCTGCATTATTTTGGAAAATATGGAGGAAATAGTTATATTAACTCTTCGACGGCCATCGGGAAAACTATGTAGCATTTATATGTGCCGTCCAATAGGTAGCAATGGGACATATTGGTCCCGTACTAATGTTATCTTTGTGTCTCATTGGTATTAAAAGTTTACAGGTTAACAATCGTTTACGTCTTCTTAAAAAATGGAGTAAATATCAGCATTATTTTGGAAAATATGGAGGAAATAATTATATTAACTCTTCGACGGCCATCGGGATAACTATGTAGCATTTATATGTGCCGTCCCATAGGTAGCAATGGGACATATTGGTCCCGTACTAATGTTATATTTGTGTCTCATTGGTACTTAAGTGTTACTGGTTAACAATCGTTTACGTCTTCTTAAAAAATGGAGGTAATATCAGCATTATTTTGGAAAATATGGAGGAAATAGTTATATTAACTCTTCGACGGCCATCGGGAAACTTTGTAGCATTTATATGTGCCGTCCCATAGGTAGCAATGGGACATATTGGTCCCGTACTAATGTTATCTTTGTGTCCCATTGGTACTTACGTGTTACAGGTTAACAATCGTTTACGTCTTCTGAGAAAAAATGGAGGTAATATCAGCATTATTTTGGAAAATATGGAGGAAATAGTTATATTAACTCTTCGACGGCCATCGGGAAACTATGTAGCATTTATATGTGCCATCATAAGGGTAGCAATGGGACATATTGGTCCCATACTAATGTTATATTTGTGTCCCATGGGTACTTACGTGTTACAGGTTAACAATCGTTTACCTTTTCTGAGAAAAAATGGAGGTAATATCAGCATTATTTTGGTAAATATGGAGGAAATAGTTATATAAACTCTTCGACGGCCATCGGGATAACTATGTAGCATTTATATGTGCCGTCCCATAGGTAGCAATGGGACATATTGGTCCCTTACTAATGTTATCTTTGTGTCCCATTGGTACTTACGTGTTACAGGTTAACAATCGTTTACGTCTTCTGAGAAAAAATGGAGGTAATATCAGCATTATTTTGGAAAATATGGAGGAAATAGTTATATTAACTCTTCGACGGCCATCGGGATAACTATGTAGCATTTATATGTGCCGTCCCACAGGTAGCAATGGGACATATTGGTCCCGTACTAATGTTATCTTTGTGTCTAATTGGTACTTACGTGTTACAGGTTAACAATCGTTTACGTCTTTTGAGAAAAAATGGAGGTAATATCAGCATTATTTTGGAAAATATGGATGAAATAGTTATATTAACTCTTCGACGGCCATCGGGATAACTATGTAGCATTGAAATGTGCCATCCCATAGGTAGCAATGGGACATATTTGTCCCGTACTAATGTTATCTTTGTGTCTAATTGGTACCTACGTGTTACAGGTTGACAATCGTTTACGTCTTCTGAGAAAAAATGGAGGTAATATCAGCATTATTTTGGAAAATATGGAGGAAATAGTTATATTAACTCTTCGAGGGCCATCGGGATAACTATGTAGCATTTATATGTGCCGTCCCATAGGTAGCAATGGGACATATTGGTCCCGTACTAATGTTATCTTTGTGTCTCATTGGTACTTTAGTGTTACTGGTTAACAATCGTTTACGTCTTCTTAAATAATGGAGGTAATATCAGCATTATTTTGGAAAATATGGAGGAAATAGTTATATTAACTCTTCGACGGCCATCGTGATAAGTATGTAGCATTTATATGTGCCGGCCGACAGGTAGCAATGGGACATATTGGTCCCGTACTAATGTTATCTTTGTGTCTAATTGGTACTTACGTGTTACAGGTTAACAATCGTTTACGTCTTCTGAGAAAAAATGGAGGTAATATCAGCATTATTTTGGAAAATATGGATAATATAGTTATATTAACTCTTTGACGGCCATCGGGGTAACTATGTAGCATTTATATGTGCCATCTAATAGGTAGCAATGGGACATATTGGTCCCGTACTAATGTTATATATGTGTCCTATTGGTACCTACGTGTTACAGGTTAACAATCGTTTACGTCTTCTGAGAAAAAATGGAGGTAATATCAGCATTATTTTGGAAAATATGGAGGAAATAGTAAAATTAACTCTTCGACGGCCATCGGGATAACTATGTGGCATTTATATGTGCCGTCCCATAGGTAGCAATGGGACATATTGGTCCCGTACTAATGTTATCTTTGTGTCTAATTGGTACTTACGGGTTACAGGTTAACAATCGTTTACGTCTTCTGAGAAAAAATGTAGGTATTATCAACATTATTTTGGAAAATATGGAGGAAATATTTATATTAACTCTTCGACGGCCATCGGGATAACTATGTAGCATTTATATGTACCATCCCATAGGTAGCAATTGAACATATTGGTCCCGTACTAATGTTATCTTTGTGTCCCATTGGTACTTACGTGTTACAGGTTAACAATCGTTTACGTCTTCTGAGAAAAAATGGAGGTAATATCTGCATTATTTTGGAAAATATGGAGGAAATAGTTATATTAACTCTTCGACGGCCATCGAAAAAACTATGTAGCATTTATATGTGCCGTCCCATAGGTAGCAATGGGACATATTGGTCCCGTACTAATGTTATCTTTGTGTCTCATTGGTACTTAAAGTTTACAGGTTAACAATCGTTTACGTCTTCTTAAAAAATGGAGTAAATATCAGCATTATTTTGAAAATATGGAGGAAATAGTTATATTAACTCTTCGACGGCCATCGGGATAACTATGTAGCATTTATATGTGCCGTACCATAGGTAGCAATGGGACATATTGGTCCCGTACTAATGTTATATTTGTGTCTCATTGGTACTTAAGTGTTACTGGTTAACAATCGTTTACGTCTTCTTAAAAAATGGAGGTAATATCAGCATTATATTGGAAAATATGGAGGAAATAGTTATATTAACTCTTCAACGGCCATCGGAAAACTAAGTAGCATTTATATGTGCCGTCCCATAGGTAGCAATGGGACATATTGGTCCCGTACTAATGTTATCTTTGTGTCCCATTGGTACTTACGTGTTACAGGTTAACAATCGTTTACGTCTTCTGAGAAAAAATGGAGGTAATGTCAGCATTATTTTGGAAAATATGGAGGAAATAGTTATATTAACTCTTCGACGGCCATCGGGAAACTATGTAGCATTTATATGTGCCATCCCAAGGGTAGCAATGGGACATATTGGTCCCATACTAATGTTATATTTGTGTCCCATTGGTACTTACGTGTTACAGGTTAACAATAGTTTACCTTTTCTGAGAAAAAATGGAGGTAATATCAGCATTATTTTGGAAAATATGGAGGAAATAGTTATATTAACTCTTCGACGGCCATCGAGATAACTATGTAGCATTTATATGTGCCATCCCATAGGTAGCAATGGGACATATTGGTCCCGTACTAATGTTATCTTTGTGTCCCATTGGTACTTTGGTGTTACAGGTTAACAATCGTTTACGTTTTCTGAGAAAAAATGGAGGTAAAATCAGCATAAATTTGGAAAATATGGAGGAAATAGTTATATTCACTCTTCGACGGCCATCGGGAGAACTATGTAGCATTTATATGTGCCGTCCCATAGGTAGCAATGGGACATATTGGTCCCTTACTAATGTTATCTTTGTGTCCCATTGGTACTTACGTGTTACAGGTTAACAATCGTTTACGTCTTCTGAGAAAAAATGGAGGTAATATCAGCATTATTTTGGAAAATATGGATTAAATAGTTGTATTAACTCTTCGACGGCCATCGGGATAACTATGTAGCATTTAAATGTGCCATCCCATAGGTAGCAATGGGACATATTGGTCCCGTACTAATGTTATCTTTGTGTCTAATTGGTACCTACGTGTTACAGGTTGACAATCGTTTACGTCTACTGAGAAAAAATGGAGGTAATATCAGCATTATTTTGGAAAATATGGAGGAAATAGTTATATTAACTCTTCGAGGGCCATCGGGATAACTATGTAGCATTTATATGTGCCGTCCCAAAGGTAGCGATGGGACATATTGGTCCCGTACTAATGTTATCTTTGTGTCTAATTGGTACTTACGGGTTACAGGTTAACAATCGTTTACGTCTTCTGAGAAAAAATGGAGGTAATATCAGCATTATTTTGGAAAATATGGAGGAAATAGTTATATTAACTCTTCGACGGCCATCGGGATAACTATGTATCATTTATATGTGCCATCCCATAGGTAGCAATGGGACATATTGGTCCCGTACTAATGTTATCTTTGTGTCCCATTGGTACTTACGTGTTACAGGTTAACTATCGTTTACGTCTTCTGAGAAAAAATGGAGGTAATATCAGCATTATTTTGGAAAATATGGAGGAAATAGTTATATTAACTCTTTGACGGCCATCGGGATAACTATGTAGCATTTATATGTGCCGTCCCATAGGTAGCAATGGGACATATTGGTCCCGTACTAATGTTATCTTTGTGTCTCATTGGTACTTAAGTGTTACAGGTTAACAATCGTTTACGTCTTCTTAAAAAATGGAGTTAATATCAGCATTATTTTGGAAAATATGGAGGAAATAGTTATATTAACTCTTCGACGGCCATCGGGATAACTATGTAGCATTTATATGTGCCGTCCCATTGGTAGCAATGGGACATATTGGTCCCGTACTAATGTTATCTTTGTGTCTCATTGGTACTTAACCCTTTCGCGCCGAAGCCTTGTGGAGGGAAATTCTTCCACGTTACGAGCCTCTTGAAAAATTTCTGCACTCCTCTGTACGAAGCTCTCTCGCGTTGATGGAAGGCAGGGGTCCGATCCCTTACCGTTTTGTGACCCAACTCAGCGGGACGCCCATCCCTTTTCTCGGCCGCTGTCCCAGACAAAGATGGAGGATTATAGACACCTTCACAGCGCGATTCCACGGTCATCTGACTGAAAATGCAGTGTTTTATATAAACATATATTTGTTGTTTGCATCGATTTTTAGATTAAAAATAAATTCCTTGTTTTTTTCTTAGCGTGCAGAAATTTTAAACGGAGTTCTAATGTTCATATTGACGGATTGCCGACGGTCGATTGCCGTTCTGTAACTCCGTTGATATTAACGCTAGAATTTCGTTTAAAATTTCCATGTGGTAAGCAAAAAAAGAAGAATTCATTTCTAACTTTAGATTTCGAAAGTAAGCAACAAATAATTTTTTAGAAAAAACACTGCAAGAAGCTATAGTTGACCGCGTGAGAGGATAGGAAAGGGTCGATCCGAGCGGCCGAGGAAGGCCCTGAGCTCGAGCTAAGTTGGGTCTCGAGGGGGGACCACTTACCTGGGTCTATTGTTTCCGCGGCGGTCACTTTCCTCCACCCCGCGCCGCATATACGCGGCATTCGTTCATTTGCGTCGGAAAATTGACGCCGCATATATGAGGCTTTCGTTCGTTTGCGAAGAAAATCCTCGCCGCATATGCGCGGCATTCGGCGCGAAAGGGTTAAGTGTTACTGGTTAACAATCGTTTACGTCATCTTCAAAAAAGGAGGTAATATAAGCATTATTTTGGAAAATATGGAGAAAATAGTAATATTAACTCTTCGACGGCCATCGGGATAACTATGTCGCATATATATGTGCCGTTACATAGGTAGCAATGGGACATATTGGTCCCGTACTAATGTTATCTTTGTGTCTAATTGGTACTTACGTGTTACAGGTTAACAATCGTTTACGTATTCTGAGAAAAAATGGAGGTAATATCAGCATTATTTTGGAAAATATGGAGGAAATAGTTATATTAACTCTTCGACGGCCATCGGGATAACTATGTAGCATTTATATGTGCCATCCCATAGTTAGCAATGGGACATATTGGTCCCGTACTAATGTTATCTTTGTGTCTCATTGGTACTTACGTGTAACAGGTTAACAATCGTTTACGTCGTCTGACAAAAAATGGAGGTAATATCAGCATTATTTTGGAAAATATGGAGGAAATATTTAATTAACTCTTCGACGGCCATCGGGATAACTATGTAGCATTTATATGTGCCATCCAATAGGTAGCAATGGGACATATTGGTCCCGTACTAATGTTATATTTGTGTCCCATTGGTACCTATTTGTTACAGGTTAACAATCATTTACGTCTTCTAAGAAAAAATGGAGGTAATATCAGCATTATTTTGGAAAATATGGAGGAAATTATTATATATTAACTCTTCGACGGCCATCGGGATAACTATGTAGCATTTATATGTGCCATCCCATAGGTAGCAATGGGACATATTGGTCCCGTACTAATGTTATATTTGAGTCCCATTGGTACCTACGTGTTACAGGTTAACAATCGTTTACGTCTTCTGAGAAAAACTGGAGGTAATATCAGCATTATTTTGGAAAAAATGGAGGAAATAGTTATATTAACTCTTCGACGGCCATCGGGATGACTATGTAGCATTTATATGTGCCATCCCATAGGTAGCAATGGGACATATTGGTCCCGTACTAATGTTATATATGTGTCCTATTGGTACCTACGTGTTACAGGTTAACAATCGTTTACGTCTTCTGAGAAAAAATGGAGGTAATATCAGCATTATTTTGGAAAATATGGAGGAAATAGTAAAATTAACTCTTCGACGGCCATCGGGATAACTATGTGGCATTTATATGTGCCGTCCCATAGGTAGCAATGGGACATATTGGTCCCGTACTAATGTTATCTTTGTGTCTAATTGGTACTTACGGGTTACAGGTTAACAATCGTTTACGTCTTCTGAGAAAAAATGTAGGTATTATCAACATTATTTTGGAAAATATGGAGGAAATATTTATATTAACTCTTCGACGGCCATCGGGATAACTATGTAGCATTTATATGTACCATCCCATAGGTAGCAATTGAACATATTGGTCCCGTACTAATGTTATCTTTGTGTCCCATTGGTACTTACGTGTTACAGGTTAACAATCGTTTACGTCTTCTGAGAAAAAATGGAGGTAATATCTGCATTATTTTGGAAAATATGGAGGAAATAGTTATATTAACTCTTCGACGGCCATCGAAAAAACTATGTAGCTTTTATATGTGCCGTCCCATAGGTAGCAATGGGACATATTGGTCCCGTACTAATGTTATCTTTGTGTCTCATTGGTACTTAAAGTTTACAGGTTAACAATCGTTTACGTCTTCTTAAAAAATGGAGTAAATATCAGCATTATTTTGAAAATATGGAGGAAATAGTTATATTAACTCTTCGACGGCCATCGGGATAACTATGTAGCATTTATATGTGCCGTACCATAGGTAGCAATGGGACATATTGGTCCCGTACTAATGTTATATTTGTGTCTCATTGGTACTTAAGTGTTACTGGTTAACAATCGTTTACGTCTTCTTAAAAAATGGAGGTAATATCAGCATTATATTGGAAAATATGGAGGAAATAGTTATATTAACTCTTCAACGGCCATCGGAAAACTAAGTAGCATTTATATGTGCCGTCCCATAGGTAGCAATGGGACATATTGGTCCCGTACTAATGTTATCTTTGTGTCCCATTGGTACTTACGTGTTACAGGTTAACAATCGTTTACGTCTTCTGAGAAAAAATGGAGGTAATGTCAGCATTATTTTGGAAAATATGGAGGAAATAGTTATATTAACTCTTCGACGGCCATCGGGAAACTATGTAGCATTTATATGTGCCATCCCAAGGGTAGCAATGGGACATATTGGTCCCATACTAATGTTATATTTGTGTCCCATTGGTACTTACGTGTTACAGGTTAACAATAGTTTACCTTTTCTGAGAAAAAATGGAGGTAATATCAGCATTATTTTGGTAAATATGGAGGAAATAGTTATATTAACTCTTCGACGGCCATCGAGATAACTATGTAGCATTTATATGTGCCATCCCATAGGTAGCAATGGGACATATTGGTCCCGTACTAATGTTATCTTTGTGTCCCATTGGTACTTTGGTGTTACAGGTTAACAATCGTTTACGTTTTCTGAGAAAAAATGGAGGTAAAATCAGCATAAATTTGGAAAATATGGAGGAAATAGTTATATTAACTCTTCGACGGCCATCGGGAGAACTATGTAGCATTTATATGTGCCGTCCCATAGGTAGCAATGGGACATATTGGTCCCTTACTAATGTTATCTTTGTGTCCCATTGGTACTTACGTGTTACAGGTTAACAATCGTTTACGTCTTCTGAGAAAAAATGGAGGTAATATCAGCATTATTTTGGAAAATATGGATTAAATAGTTGTATTAACTCTTCGACGGCCATCGGGATAACTATGTAGCATTTAAATGTGCCATCCCATAGGTAGCAATGGGACATATTGGTCCCGTACTAATGTTATCTTTGTGTCTAATTGGTACCTACGTGTTACAGGTTGACAATCGTTTACGTCTACTGAGAAAAAATGGAGGTAATATCAGCATTATTTTGGAAAATATGGAGGAAATAGTTATATTAACTCTTCGAGGGCCATCGGGATAACTATGTAGCATTTATATGTGCCGTCCCAAAGGTAGCGATGGGACATATTGGTCCCGTACTAATGTTATCTTTGTGTCTAATTGGTACTTACGGGTTACAGGTTAACAATCGTTTACGTCTTCTGAGAAAAAATGGAGGTAATATCAGCATTATTTTGGAAAATATGGAGGAAATAGTTATATTAACTCTTCGACGGCCATCGGGATAACTATGTATCATTTATATGTGCCATCCCATAGGTAGCAATGGGACATATTGGTCCCGTACTAATGTTATCTTTGTGTCCCATTGGTACTTACGTGTTACAGGTTAACTATCGTTTACGTCTTCTGAGAAAAAATGGAGGTAATATCAGCATTATTTTGGAAAATATGGAGGAAATAGTTATATTAACTCTTTGACGGCCATCGGGATAACTATGTAGCATTTATATGTGCCGTCCCATAGGTAGCAATGGGACATATTGGTCCCGTACTAATGTTATCTTTGTGTCTCATTGGTACTTAAGTGTTACAGGTTAACAATCGTTTACGTCTTCTTAAAAAATGGAGTTAATATCAGCATTATTTTGGAAAATATGGAGGAAATAATTATATTAACTCTTCGACGGCCATCGGGATAACTATGTAGCATTTATATGTGCCGTCCCATTGGTAGCAATGGGACATATTGGTCCCGTACTAATGTTATCTTTGTGTCTCATTGGTACTTAACCCTTTCGCGCCGAAGCCTTGTGGAGGGAAATTCTTCCACGTTACGAGCCTCTTGAAAAATTTCTGCACTCCTCTGTACGAAGCTCTCTCGCGTTGATGGAAGGCAGGGGTCCGATCCCTTACCGTTTTGTGACCCAACTCAGCGGGACGCCCATCCCTTTTCTCGGCCGCTGTCCCAGACAAAGATGGAGGATTATAGACACCTTCACAGCGCGATTCCACGGTCATCTGACTGAAAATGCAGTGTTTTATATAAACATATATTTGTTGTTTGCATCGATTTTTAGATTAAAAATAAATTCCTTGTTTTTTTCTTAGCGTGCAGAAATTTTAAACGGAGTTCTAATGTTCATATTGACGGATTGCCGACGGTCGATTGCCGTTCTGTAACTCCGTTGATATTAACGCTAGAATTTCGTTTAAAATTTCCATGTGGTAAGCAAAAAAAGAAGAATTCATTTCTAACTTTAGATTTCGAAAGTAAGCAACAAATAATTTTTTAGAAAAAACACTGCAAGAAGCTATAGTTGACCGCGTGAGAGGATAGGAAAGGGTCGATCCGAGCGGCCGAGGAAGGCCCTGAGCTCGAGCTAAGTTGGGTCTCGAGGGGGGACCACTTACCTGGGTCTATTGTTTCCGCGGCGGTCACTTTCCTCCACCCCGCGCCGCATATACGCGGCATTCGTTCATTTGCGTCGGAAAATTGACGCCGCATATATGAGGCTTTCGTTCGTTTGCGAAGAAAATCCTCGCCGCATATGCGCGGCATTCGGCGCGAAAGGGTTAAGTGTTACTGGTTAACAATCGTTTACGTCATCTTCAAAAAAGGAGGTAATATAAGCATTATTTTGGAAAATATGGAGAAAATAGTTATATTAACTCTTCGACGGCCATCGGGATAACTATGTCGCATATATATGTGCCGTTACATAGGTAGCAATGGGACATATTGGTCCCGTACTAATGTTATCTTTGTGTCTAATTGGTACTTACGTGTTACAGGTTAACAATCGTTTACGTATTCTGAGAAAAAATGGAGGTAATATCAGCATTATTTTGGAAAATATGGAGGAAATAGTTATATTAACTCTTCGACGGCCATCGGGATAACTATGTAGCATTTATATGTGCCATCCCATAGTTAGCAATGGGACATATTGGTCCCGTACTAATGTTATCTTTGTGTCTCATTGGTACTTACGTGTAACAGGTTAACAATCGTTTACGTCGTCTGACAAAAAATGGAGGTAATATCAGCATTATTTTGGAAAATATGGAGGAAATATTTAATTAACTCTTCGACGGCCATCGGGATAACTATGTAGCATTTATATGTGCCATCCAATAGGTAGCAATGGGACATATTGGTCCCGTACTAATGTTATATTTGTGTCCCATTGGTACCTATTTGTTACAGGTTAACAATCATTTACGTCTTCTAAGAAAAAATGGAGGTAATATCAGCATTATTTTGGAAAATATGGAGGAAATTATTATATATTAACTCTTCGACGGCCATCGGGATAACTATGTAGCATTTATATGTGCCATCCCATAGGTAGCAATGGGACATATTGGTCCCGTACTAATGTTATATTTGAGTCCCATTGGTACCTACGTGTTACAGGTTAACAATCGTTTACGTCTTCTGAGAAAAACTGGAGGTAATATCAGCATTATTTTGGAAAAAATGGAGGAAATAGTTATATTAACTCTTCGACGGCCATCGGGATGACTATGTAGCATTTATATGTGCCATCCCATAGGTAGCAATGGTACATATTGGTCCCGTACTAATGTTATCTTTGTGTCTCATTGGTACTTACGTGTAACAGGTTAACAATCGTTTACGTCTTCTTAAAAAATGGAGGTAATATCAGCATTATTTTGGAAAATATGGAGGAAATAGTTATATAAACTCCTCGACGGCCATCGGGATGACTATGTAGCATTTATATGTGCCGTCCCATACGTAGCAATGTTACATATTGGTCCCGTACTAATGTTATCTTAGTGTCCCATTGATACTTAAGTGTTACAGGTGAACAATCGTTTACGTCTTCTGAGAAAAAATGGAGGTAATATCAGCATTATTTTGGAAAGTATGGAGGAAATAGTTATATTAACTCTTCGACGGCCATCGGTATAATTATGTAGCATTTATATGTGCCATCCCATAGGTAGCAATGCGACATGTTGGTCCCGTACTAATGTTATCTTAGTGTCTAATTGGTATTTACGTGTTACAGGTTAACAATCGTTTACGTCTTCTTAAAAAATGGAGGTAATATCAGCATTATTTTGGAAAATATGGAGGAAATAGTTATATTAACTCTTCGACGGCCATCGGGAAAACTATGTAGCATTTATATGTGCCGTCCCATAGGTAGCAATGGGACATATTGGTCCCGTACTAATGTTATCTTTGTGTCTCATTGGTACTTTAGTGTTACTGGTTAACAATCGTTTACGTCTACTTAAAAAATGGAGGTAATATCAGCATTATTTTGGAAAATATGGAGGAAATAGTTATATTAACTCTTCGACGGCCATCGGGATAACTACGTAGCATTTATATATGCCGTCCCACAGGTAGCAATGGGACATATTGGTCCCGTACTAATGTTATCTTTGTGTCTTATTGGTACTTACGTGTTACAGGTTAACAATCGTTTACGTCTTCTGAGAAAAAATGGAGGTAATATCAGCATTATTTTGGAAAATATGAATGAAATAGTTATATTAACTCTTCGACGGCCATCGGGGTAACTATGTAGCATTTATATGCGCCATCCCATAGGTAGCAATGGGACATATTGGTCCCGTACTAATGTTATATATGTGTCCCATTGGTACCTACGTGTTACAGGTTAACAATCGTTTACGTCTTCTGAGAAAAAAAGGAGGTAATATCAGCATTATTTTGGAAAATATGGAGGAAATAGTTATATTAACTCTTCGACGTCCATCGGGATAACTATGTAGCATTTATATGTGCCGTCCCATAGGTAGCAATGGGACATATTGGTCCCGTACTTATGTTATATTTGTGTCTCATTGGTACTTAAGTGTTACTGGTTAACAATCGTTTACGTCTTCTTAAAAAATGGAGGTAATATCAGCATTATTTTGGAAAATATGGAGGAAATAGTTATATTAACTCTTCGACGGCCATCGGGAATCTTTGTAGCATTTATATGTGCCGTCCCATAGGTAGCAATGGGACATATTGGTCCCGTACTAAATTTATCTTTGTGTCCCATTGGTACTTACGTGTTACAGGTTAACAATCGTTTACGTCTTCTGAGAAAAAATGGAGGTAATATCAGCATTATTTTGGAAAATATGGAGGAAATAGTTATATTAACTCTTCGACGGCCATCGGGAAACTATGTAGCATTTATATGTGCCATCATAAGGGTAGCAATGGGACATATTGGTCCCATACTAATGTTATATTTGTGTCCCATGGGTACTTACGTGTTACAGGTTAACAATCGTTTAACTTTTCTGAGAAAAAATGGAGGTAATATCAGCATTATTTTGGTAAATATGGAGGAAATAGTTATATAAACTCTTCGACGGCCATCGGGATAACTATGTAGCAATTATATGTGCCGTCCCATAGGTAGCAATGGGACATATTGGTCCCTTACTAATGTTATCTTTGTGTCCCATTGGTACTTACGTGTTACAGGTTAACAATCGTTTACGTCTTCTGAGAAAAAATGGAGGTAATATCAGCATTATTTTGGAAAATATGGAGGAAATAGTTATATTAACTCTTCGACGGCCATCGGGATAACTATGTAGCATTTATATGTGCCGTCCCATTGGTAGCAATGGGACATATTGGTCCCGTACTAATGTTATCTTTGTGTCTCATTGGTACTTAAGTGTTACTGGTTAACAATCGTTTACGTCATCTTCAAAAAAGGAGGTAATATAAGCATTATTTTGGAAAATATGGAGAAAATAGTTATATTAACTCTTCGACGGCCATCGGGATAACTATGTAGCATATATATGTGCCGTTACATAGGTAGCAATGGGACATATTGGTCCCGTACTAATGTTATCTTTGTGTCTAATTGGTACTTACGTGTTACAGGTTAACAATCGTTTACGTATTCTGAGAAAAAATGGAGGTAATATCAGCATTATTTTGGAAAATATGGAGGAAATAGTTATATTAACTCTTCGACGGCCATCGGGATAACTATGTAGCATTTATATGTGCCATCCCATAGTTAGCAATGGGACATATTGGTCCCGTACTAATGTTATCTTTGTGTCTCATTGGTACTTACGTGTAACAGGTTAACAATCGTTTACGTCGTCTGACAAAAAATGGAGGTAATATCAGCATTATTTTGGAAAATATGGAGGAAATATTTAATTAACTCTTCGACGGCCATCGGGATAACTATGTAGCATTTATATGTGCCATCCCATAGGTAGCAATGGGACATATTGGTCCCGTACTAATGTTATATTTGTGTCCCATTGGTACCTATTTGTTACAGGTTAACAATCATTTACGTCTTCTAAGAAAAAATGGAGGTAATATCAGCATTATTTTGGAAAATATGGAGGAAATTATTATATATTAACTCTTCGACGGCCATCGGGATAACTATGTAGCATTTATATGTGCCATCCCATAGGTAGCAATGGGACATATTGGTCCCGTACTAATGTTATATTTGAGTCCCATTGGTACCTACGTGTTACAGGTTAACAATCGTTTACGTCTTCTGAGAAAAACTGGAGGTAATATCAGCATTATTTTGGAAAAAATGGAGGAAATAGTTATATTAACTCTTCGACGGCCATCGGGATGACTATGTAGCATTTATATGTGCCATCCCATAGGTAGCAATGGTACATATTGGTCCCGTACTAATGTTATCTTTGTGTCTCATTGGTACTTACGTGTAACAGGTTAACAATCGTTTACGTCTTCTTAAAAAATGGAGGTAATATCAGCATTATTTTGGAAAATATGGAGGAAATAGTTATATAAACTCCTCGACGGCCATCGGGATGACTATGTAGCATTTATATGTGCCGTCCCATACGTAGCAATGTTACATATTGGTCCCGTACTAATGTTATCTTAGTGTCCCATTGATACTTAAGTGTTACAGGTGAACAATCGTTTACGTCTTCTGAGAAAAAATAGAGGTAATATCAGCATTATTTTGGAAAGTATGGAGGAAATAGTTATATTAACTCTTCGACGGCCATCGGTATAACTATGTAGCATTTATATGTGCCATCCCATAGGTAGCAATGCGACATGTTGGTCCCGTACTAATGTTATCTTAGTGTCTTATTGGTATTTACGTGTTACAAGTTAACAATCGTTTACGTCTTCTTAAAAAATGGAGGTAATATCAGCATTATTTTGGAAAATATGGAGGAAATAGTTATATTAACTCTTCGACGGCCATCGGGAAAACTATGTAGCATTTATATGTGCCGTCCCATAGGTAGCAATGGGACATATTGGTCCCGTACTAATGTTATCTTTGTGTCTCATTGGTACTTTAGTGTTACTGGTTAACAATCGTTTACGTCTACTTAAAAAATGGAGGTAATATCAGCATTATTTTGGAAAATATGGAGGAAATAGTTATATTAACTCTTCGACGGCCATCGGGATAACTACGTAGCATTTATATATGCCGTCCCACAGGTAGCAATGGGACATATTGGTCCCGTACTAATGTTATCTTTGTGTCTAATTGGTACTTACGTGTTACAGGTTAACAATCGTTTACGTCTTCTGAGAAAAAATGGAGGTAATATCTGCATTATTTTGGAAAATATGAATGAAATAGTTATATTAACTCTTCGACGGCCATCGGGGTAACTATGTAGCATTTATATGCGCCATCCCATAGGTAGCAATGGGACATATTGGTCCCGTACTAATGTTATATATGTGTCCCATTGGTACCTACGTGTTACAGGTTAACAATCGTTTACGTCTTCTGAGAAAAAAAGGAGGTAATATCAGCATTATTTTGGAAAATATGGATGAAATAGTTATATTAACTCTTCGACGTCCATCGGGATAACTATGTAGCATTTATATGTGCCGTCCCATAGGTAGCAATGGGACATATTGGTCCCGTACTAATGTTATATTTGTGTCTCATTGGTACTTAAGTGTTACTGGTTAACAATCGTTTACGTCTTCTTAAAAAATGGAGGTAATATCAGCATTATTTTGGAAAATATTGAGGAAATAGTTATATTAACTCTTCGACGGCCATCGGGAAACTTTGTAGCATTTATATGTGCCGTCTCATGGGTAGCAATGGGACATATTGGTCCCGTACTAATGTTATCTTTGTGTCCCATTGGTACTTACGTGTTACAGGTTAACAATCGTTTACGTCTTCTGAGAAAAAATGGAGGTAATATCAGCATTATTTTGGAAAATATGGAGGAAATAGTTATATTAACTCTTCGACGGCCATCGGGAAACTATGTAGCATTTATATGTGCCATCATAAGGGTAGCAATGGGACATATAGGTCCCATACTAATGTTATATTTGTGTCCCATGGGTACTTACGTGTTACAGGTTAACAATCGTTTACCTTTTCTGAGAAAAAATGGAGGTAATATCAGCATTATTTTGGTAAATATGGAGGAAATAGTTATATAAACTCTTCGACGGCCATCGGGATAACTATGTAGCATTTATATGTGCCGTCCCATAGGTAGCAATGGGACATATTGGTCCCTTACTAATGTTATCTTTGTGTCCCATTGGTACTTACGTGTTACAGGTTAACAATCGTTTACGTCTTCTGAGAAAAAATGGAGGTAATATCAGCATTATTTTGGAAAATATGGAGGAAATAGTTATATTAACTCTTCGACGGCCATCGGGATAACTATGTAGCATTTATATGTGCCGTCCCACAGGTAGCAATGGGACATATTGGTCCCGTACTAATGTTATCTTTGTGTCTAATTGGTACTTACGTGTTACAGGTTAACAATCGTTTACGTCTTTTGAGAAAAAATGGAGGTAATATCAGCATTATTTTGGAAAATATGGATGAAATAGTTATATTACCTCTTCGACGGCCATCGGGATAACTATGTAGCATTGAAATGTGCCATCCCATAGGTAGCAATGGGACATATTGGTCCCGTACTAATGTTATCTTTGTGTCTAATTGGTACCTACGTGTTACAGGTTGACAATCGTTTACGTCTTCTGAGAAAAAATGGAGGTAATATCAGCATTATTTTGGAAAATATGGAGGAAATAGTTATATTAACTCTTCGAGGGCCATCGGGATAACTATGTAGCATTTATATGTGCCGTCCCATAGGTAGCAATGGGACATATTGGTCCCGTACTAATGTTATCTTTGTGTCTCATTGGTACTTTAGTGTTACTGGTTAACAATCGTTTACGTCTTCTTAAAAAATGGAGGTAATATCAGCATTATTTTGGAAAATATGGAGGAAATAGTTATATTAACTCTTCGACGGCCATCGTGATAAGTATGTAGCATTTATATGTGCCGGCCGACAGGTAGCAATGGGACATATTGGTCCCGTACTAATGTTATCTTTGTGTCAAATTGGTACTTACGTGTTACAGGTTAACAATCGTTTACGTCTTCTGAGAAAAAATGGAGGTAATATCAGCATTATTTTGGAAAATATGGATAATATAGTTATATTAACTCTTTGACGGCCATCGGGGTAACTATGTAGCATTTATATGTGCCATCCCATAGGTAGCAATGGGACATATTGGTCCCGTACTAATGTTATATATGTGTCCTATTGGTACCTACGTGTTACAGGTTAACAATCGTTTACGTCTTCTGAGAAAAAATGGAGGTAATATCAGCATTATTTTGGAAAATATGGAGGAAATAGTAAAATTAACTCTTCGACGGCCATCGGGAAAACTATGTGGCATTTATATGTGCCGTCCCATAGATAGCAATGGGACATATTGGTCCCGTACTAATGTTATCTTTGTGTCTAATTGGTATTTACGGGTTACAGGTTAACAATCGTTTACGTCTTCTGAGAAAAAATGTAGGTAATATCAACATTATTTTGGAAAATATGGAGGAAATATTTATATTAACTCTTCGACGGCCATCGGGATAACTATGTAGCATTTATATGTACCATCCCATAGGTAGCAATTGAACATATTGGTCCCGTACTAATGTTATCTTTGTGTCCCATTGGTACTTACGTGTTACAGGTTAACAATCGTTTACGTCTTCTGAGAAAAAATGGAGGTAATATCTGCATTATTTTGGAAAATATGGAGGAAATAGTTAAATTAACTCTTCGACGGCCATCGAAAAAACTATGTAGCATTTATATGTGCCGTCCCATAGGTAGCAATGGGACATATTGGTCCCGTACTAATGTTATCTTTGTGTCTCATTGGTACTTAAAGTTTACAGGTTAACAATCGTTTACGTCTTCTTAAAAAATGGAGTAAATATCAGCATTATTTTGGAAAATATGGAGGAAATAGTTATATTAACACTTCGACGGCCATCGGGATAACTATGTAGCATTTATATGTGCCGTACCATAGGTAGCAATGGGACATATTGGTCCCGTACTAATGTTATATTTGTGTCTCATTGGTACTTAAGTGTTACTGGTTAACAATCGTTTATGTCTTCTTAAAAAATGGAGGTAATATCAGCATTATATTGGAAAATATGGAGGAAATAGTTATATTAACTCTTCAACGGCCATCGGAAAACTAAGTAGCATTTATATGTGCCGTCCCATAGGTAGCAATGGGACATATTGGTCCCGTACTAATGTTATCTTTGTGTCCCATTGGTACTTACGTGTTACAGGTTAACAATCGTTTACGTCTTCTGAGAAAAAATGGAGGTAATGTCAGCATTATTTTGGAAAATATGGAGGAAATAGTTATATTAACTCTTCGACGGCCATCGGGAAACTATGTAGCATTTATATGTGCCATCCCAAGGGTAGCAATGGGACATATTGGTCCCATACTAATGTTATATTTGTGTCCCATTGGTACTTACGTGTTACAGGTTAACAATTGTTTACCTTTTCTGAGAAAAAATGGAGGTAATATCAGCATTATTTTAGTAAATATGGAGGAAATAGTTATATTAACTCTTCGACGGCCATCGAGATAACTATGTAGCATTTATATGTGCCATCCCATAGGTAGCAATGGGACATATTGGTCCCGTACTAATGTTATCTTTGTGTCCCATTGGTACTTTGGTGTTACAGGTTAACAATCGTTTACGTTTTCTGAGAAAAAATGGAGGTAAAATCAGCATAAATTTGGAAAATATGGAGGAAATAGTTATATTAACTCTTCGACGGCCATCGGGAGAACTATGTAGCATTTATATGTGCCGTCCCATAGGTAGCAATGAGACATATTGGTCCCTTACTAATGTTATCTTTGTGTCCCATTGGTACTTACGTGTTACAGGTTAACAATCGTTTACGTCTTCTGAGAAAAAATGGAGGTAATATCAGCATTATTTTGGAAAATATGGATTAAATAGTTATATTAACTCTTCGACGGCCATCGGGATAACTATGTAGCATTTAAATGTGCCGACCCATAGGTAGCAATGGGACATATTGGTCCCGTACTAATGTTATCTTTGTGTCTAATTGGTACCTACGTGTTACAGGTTGACAATCGTTTACGTCTTCTGAGAAAAAATGGAGGTAATATCAGCATTATTTTGGAAAATATGGAGGAAATAGTTATATTAACTCTTCGAGGGCCATCGGGATTACTATGTAGCATTTATATGTGCCGTCCCAAAGGTAGCGATGGGACATATTGGTCCCGTACTAATGTTATCTTTGTGTCTAATTGGTACTTACGGGATACAGGTTAACAATCGTTTACGTCTTCTGAGAAAAAATGGAGGTAATATCAGCATTATTTTGGAAAATATGGAGGAAATAGTTATATTAACTCTTCGACGGCCATCGGGATAACTATGTATCATTTATATGTGCCATCCCATAGGTAGCAATGGGACATATTGGTCCCGTACTAATGTTATCTTTGTGTCCCATTGGTACTTACGTGTTACAGGTTAACTATCGTTTACGTCTTCTGAGAAAAAATGGAGGTAATATCAGCATTATTTTGGAAAATATGGAGGAAATAGTTATATTAACTCTTTGACGGCCATCGGGATAACTATGTAGCATTTATATGTGCCGTCCCATAGGTAGCAATGGGACATATTGGTCCCGTACTAATGTTATATTTGTGTCTCATTGGTACTTAAGTGTTACAGGTTAACAATCGTTTACGTCTTCTTAAAAAATGGAGTTAATATCAGCATTATTTTGGAAAATATGGAGGAAATAGTTATATTAACTCTTCGACGGCCATCGGGATAACTATGTAGCATTTATATGTGCCGTCCCATTGGTAGCAATGGGACATATTGGTCCCGTACTAATGTTATCTTTGTGTCTCATTGGTACTTAAGTGTTACTGGTTAACAATCGTTTACGTCATCTTCAAAAAAGGAGGTAATATAAGCATTATTTTGGAAAATATGGAGAAAATAGTTATATTAACTCTTCGACGGCCATCGGGATAACTATGTAGCATATATATGTGCCGTTACATAGGTAGCAATGGGACATATTGGTCCCGTACTAATGTTATCTTTGTGTCTAATTGGTACTTACGTGTTACAGGTTAACAATCGTTTACGTATTCTGAGAAAAAATGGAGGTAATATCAGCATTATTTTGGAAAATATGGAGGAAATAGTTATATTAACTCTTCGACGGCCATCGGGATAACTATGTAGCATTTATATGTGCCATCCCATAGTTAGCAATGGGACATATTGGTCCCGTACTAATGTTATCTTTGTGTCTCATTGGTACTTACGTGTAACAGGTTAACAATCGTTTACGTCGTCTGACAAAAAATGGAGGTAATATCAGCATTATTTTGGAAAATATGGAGGAAATATTTAATTAACTCTTCGACGGCCATCGGGATAACTATGTAGCATTTATATGTGCCATCCCATAGGTAGCAATGGGACATATTGGTCCCGTACTAATGTTATATTTGTGTCCCATTGGTACCTATTTGTTACAGGTTAACAATCATTTACGTCTTCTAAGAAAAAATGGAGGTAATATCAGCATTATTTTGGAAAATATGGAGGAAATTATTATATATTAACTCTTCGACGGCCATCGGGATAACTATGTAGCATTTATATGTGCCATCCCATAGGTAGCAATGGGACATATTGGTCCCGTACTAATGTTATATTTGAGTCCCATTGGTACCTACGTGTTACAGGTTAACAATCGTTTACGTCTTCTGAGAAAAACTGGAGGTAATATCAGCATTACTTTGGAAAAAATGGAGGAAATAGTTATATTAACTCTTCGACGGCCATCGGGATGACTATGTAGCATTTATATGTGCCATCCCATAGGTAGCAATGGTACATATTGGTCCCGTACTAATGTTATCTTTGTGTCTCATTGGTACTTACGTGTAACAGGTTAACAATCGTTTACGTCTTCTTAAAAAATGGAGGTAATATCAGCATTATTTTGGAAAATATGGAGGAAATAGTTATATAAACTCCTCGACGGCCATCGGGATGACTATGTAGCATTTATATGTGCCGTCCCATACGTAGCAATGTTACATATTGGTCCCGTACTAATGTTATCTTAGTGTCATATTGATACTTAAGTGTTACAGGTGAACAATCGTTTACGTCTTCTGAGAAAAAATGGAGGTAATATCAGCATTATTTTGGAAAGTATGGAGGAAATAGTTATATTAACTCTTCGACGGCCATCGGTATAACTATGTAGCATTTATATGTGCCATCCCATAGGTAGCAATGCGACATGTTGGTCCCGTACTAATGTTATCTTAGTGTCTAATTGGTATTTACGTGTTACAGGTTAACAATCGTTTACGTCTTCTTAAAAAATGGAGGTAATATCAGCATTATTTTGGAAAATATGGAGGAAATAGTTATATTAACTCTTCGACGGCCATCGGGAAAACTATGTAGCATTTATATGTGCCGTCCCATAGGTAGCAATGGGACATATTGGTCCCGTACTAATGTTATCTTTGTGTCTCATTGGTACTTTAGTGTTACTGGTTAACAATCGTTTACGTCTACTTAAAAAATGGAGGTAATATCAGCATTATTTTGGAAAATATGGAGGAAATAGTTATATTAACTCTTCGACGGCCATCGGGATAACTACGTAGCATTTATATATGCCGTCCCACAGGTAGCAATGGGACATATTGGTCCCGTACTAATGTTATCTTTGTGTCTAATTGGTACTTACGTGTTACAGGTTAACAATCGTTTACGTCTTCTGAGAAAAAATGGAGGTAATATCAGCATTATTTTGGAAAATATGAATGAAATAGTTATATTAACTCTTCGACGGCCATCGGGGTAACTATGTAGAATTTATATGCGCCATCCCATAGGTAGCAATGGGACATTTTGGTCCCGTACTAATGTTATATATGTGTCCCATTGGTACCTACGTGTTACAGGTTACCAATCGTTTACGTCTTCTGAGAAAAAAAGGAGGTAATATCAGCATTATTTTGGAAAATATGGAGGAAATAGTTATATTAACTCTTCGACGTCCATCGGGATAACTATGTAGCATTTATATGTGCCGTCCCATAGGTAGCAATGGGACATATTGGTCCCGTACTAATGTTATCTTTATGTCTAATTGGTACTTACGGGTTACAGGTTAACAATCGTTTGCGTCTTCTGAGAAAAAATGGAGGAAATATCAGCATTATTTTGGAAAATATGGAGGAAATATTTATATTTACTCTTCGACGGCCATCGGGATAACTATGTAGCATTTATATGTGCCATCTCATAGGTAGCAATGGGACATATTGGTCCCGTACTAATGTTATTTTTGTGTCCCATTGGTACTTACGTGTTACAGGTTAACAATCTTTTACGTCTTCTGATAGAAAATGAAGGTAATATCAGCATTATTTTGGAAAATATGGAGGAAATAGTTATATTAACTCTTCGACGGCCATCGGGAAAACTATGTAGCATTTATATGTGCCGTCCCATAGGTAGCAATGGGACATATTGGTCCCGTACTAATGTTATCTTTGTGTCTCATTGGTACTTAAGTTTACAGGTTAACAATCGTTTACGTCTTCTTAAAAAATGGAGTTAATATCAGCATTATTTTGGAAAATATGAAGGAAATAGTTATATTAACTCTTCGACGGCCATCGGGATAACTATGTAGCAATTATATGTGCCGTCCCATAGGTAGCAATGGGACATATTGGTCCCGTACTAAAGTTATCTTTGTGTTTCATTGGTACTTAAGTGTTACTGGTTAACAATCGTTTACGTCTTCTTAAAAAATGTAGGTAATATCAGCATTATTTTGGAAAATATGGAGGAAATAGTTATATTAACTCTTCGACGGCCATCGGGATAACTATGTAGCATTTATATGTGCCGTTACATAGGTAGCAATGGGACATATTGGTCCCGTACTAATGTTATCTTTGTGTCAAATTGGTACTTGCGTGTTACAGGTTAACAATCGTTTACGTGTTCTGAGAAAAAATGGAGGTAATATCAGCATTATTTTGGAAAATATTGAGGAAATAGTTATATTAACTCTTCGACGGCCATCGGGATAACTATGTAGCATTTATATGTGCCGTCCCATAGGTACCAATGGGACATATTGGTCCCGTACTAATGTTATATATGTATCCCGTTTGTACCGCCGAGTTACAGGTTAACAATCGTTTACGTCTTCTGAGAAAAAATGAAAGTAATATCAGCATTATTTTGGAAAATATGGAGGAAATAGTTATATTAACTCTTCGACGGCCATCGTGATAAGTATGTAGCATTTATATGTGCCGGCCCACAGGTAGCAATGGGACATATTGGTCCCGTACTAATGTTATCTTTGTGTCTAATTGGTACTTACGTGTTACAGGTTAACAATCGTTTACGTCTTCTGAGAATAAATGGAGGTAATATCAGCATTATTTTGGAAAATATGGATAATATAGTTATATTAACTCTTCGACGGCCATCGTGGTAACTATGAAGCATTTATATGTGCCATCCCATAGGTAGCATTGGGACATATTGGTCCCGTACTAATGTTATATATGTGTCCCATTGGTACCTACGTGTTACAGGTTAACAATCGTTTACGTCTTCGGAGAAAAAATGGAGGTAATATCAGCATTATTTTGGAAAATATGGAGGAAATAGTTAAATTAACTCTTCGACGGCCATCGGGATAACTATGTGGCATTTATATGTGCCGTCCCATAGGTAGCAATGGGACATATTGGTCCCGTACTAATGTTATCTTTGTGTCTAATTGGTACTTACGGGTTACAGGTTAACAATCGTTTACGTCTTCTGAGAAAAAATGTAGGTAATATCAGCATTATTTTGGAAAATATGGAGGAAATATTTATATTAACTCTTCGACGGCCATCGGGATAACTATGTAGCATTTATATGTGCCGTCCCATAGGTAGCAATGGGACATATTGGTCCCGTACTAATGTTATCTTTGTGTCTCATTGGTACTTAAAGTTTACAGGTTAAATATCGTTTACGTCTTCTTAAAAAATGGAGTAAATATCAGCATTATTTTGGAAAATATGGAGGAAATAATTATATTAACTCTTCGACGGCCATCGGGATAACTATGTAGCATTTATATGTGCCGTCCCATAGGTAGCAATGGGACATATTGGTCCCGTACTAATGTTATATTTGTGTCTCATTGGTACTTAAGTGTTACTGGTTAACAATCGTTTACGTCTTCTTAAAAAATGGAGGTAATATCAGCATTATTTTGGAAAATATGGAGGAAATAGTTATATTAACTCTTCGACGGCCATCGGGAAACTTTGTAGCATTTATATGTGCCGTCCCATAGGTAGCAATGGGACATATTGGTCCCGTACTAATGTTATCTTTGTGTCCCATTGGTACTTACGTGTTACAGGTTAACAATCGTTTACGTCTTCTGAGAAAAAATGGATGTAATATCAGCATTATTTTGGAAAATATGGAGGAAATAGTTATATTAACTCTTCGACGGCCATCGGGAAACTATGTAGCATTTATATGTGCCATCATAGGGTAGCAATGGGACATATTGTTCCCATACTAATGTTATATTTGTGTCCCATGGGTACTTTCGTGTTACAGGTTAACAATCGTTTACCTTTTCTGAGAAAAAATGGAGGTAATATCAGCATTATTTTAGTTAAATATGGAGGAAATAGTTATATAAACTCTTCGACGGCCATCGGGATAACTATGTAGCATTTATATGTGCCGTCCCATAGGTAGCAATGGGACATATTGGTCCCTTACTAATGTTATCTTTGTGTCCCATTGGTACTTACGTGTTACAGGTTAACAATCGTTTACGTCTTCTGAGAAAAAATGGAGGTAATATCAGCATTATTTTGGAAAATATGGAGGAAATAGTTATATTAACTCTTCGACGGCCATCGGGAAACTATGTAGCATTTATATGTGCCATCATAGGGTAGCAATGGGACATATTGTTCCCATACTAATGTTATATTTGTGTCCCATGGTTACTTTCGTGTTACAGGTTAACAATCGTTTACCTTTTCTGAGAAAAAATGGAGGTAATATCAGCATTATTTTAGTTAAATATGGAGGAAATAGTTATATAAACTCTTCGACGGCCATCGGGATAACTATGTAGCATTTATATGTGCCGTCCCATAGGTAGCAATGGGACATATTGGTCCCTTACTAATTAAATCAAGGTAGATGAGCTCTACGGCCTCTATAGATTAAACAGATAAAATATTTCTCCAATGGCCGTAAAATATATGCACCACTCGTCAAAAAATTAAATACTTACTGTGTTGGTTTGCGGGAAAGAGGTTCCACAACAGGGACCAACCACAGCCTCTCCACCAGAATACCCTCCTGTGGTAGTTTACGGGAAAATAATTTCCTCGCCAGGGACTACCACAGACACACACACACAACCCAATTGGAATCCTTTGTAGGCTAATGAGACCTAGCTCAGGATTCCTGGGTTATAACCTGGGATCCTTCGGAGAGCTGTAGTGACTCTACTAAGGCTGCCAAGTTATTTACACAACCACACACGCAATCACACAAAACACTCACTCACACACACAGCAGGGCCCCAGATTTCTGGGAGAACAGCTCAAAAAGAGCGTTGTCAAATAGAAAAACAACAAACAGGGAACGAGGGTGAAATTCGTATACGCGTATTTCGACCACAAAGTGGTCCTCTTCAGCGAGCTGAAGGGAAAAACACTAGCAACACGAGGTTGAAAGTGAATGAATTGAATTCACTTTCAACCTCGTGTTGCTAGTGTTTTTCCCTTCAGCTCGCTGAAGAGGACCACTTTGTGGTCGAAATACGCGTATACGAATTTCACCCTCGTTCCCTGTTTGTTGTTTTTCTATTTGACAACGCTCTTTTTGAGCTGTTCTCCCAGAAATCTGGGGCCCTGCTGTGTGTGTGAGTGAGTGTTTTGTGTGATTGCGTGTGTGGTTGTGTAAATAACTTGGCAGCCTTAGTAGAGTCACTACAGCTCTCCGAAGGATCCCAGGTTATAACCCAGGAATCCTGAGCTAGGTCTCATTAGCCTACAAAGGATTCCAATTGGGTTGTGTGTGTGTGTCTGTGGTAGTCCCTGGCGAGGAAATTATTTTCCCGTAAACTACCACAGGAGGGTATTCTGGTGGAGAGGCTGTGGTTGGTCCCTGTTGTGGAACCTCTTTCCCGCAAACCAACACAGTAAGTATTTAATTTTTTGACGAGTGGTGCATATATTTTACGGCCATTGGAGAAATATTTTATCTGTTTAATCCCTTACTAATGTTATCTTTGTGTCCCATTGGTACTTACGTGTTACAGGTTAACAATCGTTTACGTCTTCTGAGAAAAAATGGAGGTAATATCAGCATTATTTTGGAAAATATGGAGGAAATAGTTATATTAACTCTTCGACGGCCATCGGGATAACTATGTAGCATTTATATGTGCCGTCCCACAGGTAGCAATGGGACATATTGGTCCCGTACTAATGTTATCTTTGTGTCTAATTGGTACTTACGTGTTACAGGTTAACAATCGTTTACGTCTTTTGAGAAAAAATGGAGGTAATATCAGCATTATTTTGGAAAATATGGATGAAATAGTTATATTAACTCTTCGACGGCCATCGGGATAACTATGTAGCATTGAAATGTGCCATCCCATAGGTAGCAATGGGACATATTGGTCCCGTACTAATGTTATCTTTGTGTCTAATTGGTACCTACGTGTTAAAGGTTAACAATCGTTTACGTCTTCTGAGAAAAAATGGAGGTAATATCAGCATTATTTTGGAAAATATGGAGGAAATAGTTATATTAACTCTTCGAGGGCCATCGGGATAACTATGTAGCATTTATATGTGCCGTCCCATAGGTAGCAATGGGACATATTGGTCCCGTACTAATGTTATCTTTGTGTCTCATTGGTACTTTAGTGTTACTGGTTAACAATCGTTTACGTCTTCTTAAAAAATGGAGGTAATATCAGCATTATTTTGGAAAATATGGAGGAAATAGTTATATTAACTCTTCGACGGCCATCGTGATAAGTATGTAGCATTTATATGTGCCGGCCGACAGGTAGCAATGGGACATATTGGTCCCGTACTAATGTTATCTTTGTGTCTAATTGGTACTTACGTGTTACAGGTTAACAATCGTTTACGTCTTCTGAGAAAAAATGGAGGTAATATCAGCATTATTTTGGAAAATATGGATAATATAGTTATATTAACTCTTTGACGGCCATCGGGGTAACTATGTAGCATTTATATGTGCCATCCCATAGGTAGCAATGGGACATATTGGTCCCGTACTAATGTTATATATGTGTCCTATTGGTACCTACGTGTTACAGGTTAACAATCGTTTACGTCTTCTGAGAAAAAATGGAGGTAATATCAGCATTATTTTGGAAAATATGGAGGAAATAGTAAAATTAACTCTTCGACGGCCATCGGGATAACTATGTGGCATTTATATGTGCCGTCCCATAGGTAGCAATGGGACATATTGGTCCCGTACTAATGTTATCTTTGTGTCTAATTGGTACTTACGGGTTACAGGTTAACAATCGTTTACGTCTTCTGAGAAAAAATGTAGGTAATATCAACATTATTTTGGAAAATATGGAGGAAATAGTTATATTAACTCTTCGACGGCCATCGAAAAAACTATGTAGCATTTATATGTGCCGTCCCATAGGTAGCAATGGGACATATTGGTCCCGTACTAATGTTATCTTTGTGTTTCATTGGTACTTAAAGTTTACAGGTTAACAATCGTTTACGTCTTCTTAAAAAATGGAGTAAATATCAGCATTATTTTGGAAAATATGGAGGAAATAGTTATATTAACTCTTCGACGGCCATCGGGATAACTATGTAGCATTTATATGTGCCGTACCATAGGTAGCAATGGGACATATTGGTCCCGTACTAATGTTATATTTGTGTCTCATTGGTACTTAAGTGTTACTGGTTAACAATCGTTTACGTCTTCTTAAAAAGTGGAGGTAATATCAGCATTATATTGGAAAATATGGAGGAAATAGTTATATTAACTCTTCAACGGCCATCGGAAAACTAAGTAGCATTTATATGTGCCGTCCCATAGGTAGCAATGGGACATATTGGTCCCGTACTAATGTTATCTTTGTGTCCCATTGGTACTTACGTGTTACAGGTTAACAATCGTTTACGTCTTCTGAGAAAAAATGGAGGTAATGTCAGCATTATTTTGGAAAATATGGAGGAAATAGTTATATTAACTCTTCGACGGCCATCGGGAAACTATGTAGCATTTATATGTGCCATCCCAAGGGTAGCAATGGGACATATTGGTCCCATACTAATGTTATATTTGTGTCCCATTGGTACTTACGTGTTACAGGTTAACAATAGTTTACCTTTTCTGAGAAAAAATGGAGGTAATATCAGCATTATTTTGGTAAATATGGAGGAAATAGTTATATTAACTCTTCGACGGCCATCGAGATAACTATGTAGCATTTATATGTGCCATCCCATAGGTAGCAATGGGACATATTGGTCCCGTACTAATGTTATCTTTGTGTCCCATTGGTACTTTGGTGTTACAGGTTAACAATCGTTTACGTTTTCTGAGAAAAAATGGAGGTAAAATCAGCATAAATTTGGAAAATATGGAGGAAATAGTTATATTAACTCTTCGACGGCCATCGGGAGAACTATGTAGCATTTATATGTGCCGTCCCACAGGTAGCAATGGGACATATTGGTCCCTTACTAATGTTATCTTTGTGTCCCATTGGTACCTACGTGTTACAGGTTAACAATCGTTTACGTCTTCTGAGAAAAAATGGAGGTAATATCAGCATTATTTTGGAAAATATGGATTAAATAGTTATATTAACTCTTCGACGGCCATCGGGATAACTATGTAGCATTTAAATGTGCCATCCCATAGGTAGCAATGGGACATATTGGTCCCGTACTAATGTTATCTTTGTGTCTAATTGGTACCTACGTGTTACAGGTTGACAATCGTTTACGTCTTCTGAGAATAAATGGAGGTAATATCAGCATTATTTTGGAAAATATGGAGGAAATAGTTATATTAACTCTTCGAGGGCCATCGGGATAACTATGTAGCATTTATATGTGCCGTCCCAAAGGTAGCGATGGGACATATTGGTCCCGTACTAATGTTATCTTTGTGTCTAATTGGTACTTACGGGTTACAGGTTAACAATCGTTTACGTCTTCTGAGAAAAAATGGAGGTAATATCAGCATTATTTTGGAAAATATGGAGGAAATAGTTATATTAACTCTTCGACGGCCATCGGGATAACTATGTATCATTTATATGTGCCATCCCATAGGTAGCAATGGGACATATTGGTCCCGTACTAATGTTATCTTTGTGTCCCATTGGTACTTACGTGTTACAGGTTAACTATCGTTTACGTCTTCTGAGAAAAAATGGAGGTAATATCAGCATTATTTTGGAAAATATGGAGGAAATAGTTATATTAACTCTTTGACGGCCATCGGGATAACTATGTAGCATTTATATGTGCCGTCCCATAGGTAGCAATGGGACATATTGGTCCCGTACTAATGTTATCTTTGTGTCTCATTGGTACTTAAGTGTTACAGGTTAACAATCGTTTACGTCTTCTTAAAAATTGGAGTTAATATCAGCATTATTTTGGAAAATATGGAGGAAATAGTTATATTAACTCTTCGACGGCCATCGGGATAACTATGTAGCATTTATATGTGCCGTCCCATTGGTAGCAATGGGACATATTGGTCCCGTACTAATGTTATCTTTGTGTCTCATTGGTACTTAAGTGTTACTGGTTAACAATCGTTTACGTCATCTTCAAAAAAGGAGATAATATAAGCATTATTTTGGAAAATATGGAGAAAATAGTTATATTAACTCTTCGACGGCCATCGGGATAACTATGTAGCATATATATGTGCCGTTACATAGGTAGCAATGGGACATATTGGTCCCGTACTAATGTTATCTTTGTGTCTAATTGGTACTTACGTGTTACAGGTTAACAATCGTTTACGTATTCTGAGAAAAAATGGAGGTAATATCAGCATTATTTTGGAAAATATGGAGGAAATAGTTATATTAACTCTTCGACGGCCATCGGGATAACTATGTAGCATTTATATGTGCCATCCCATAGTTAGCAATGGGACATATTGGTCCCGTACTAATGTTATCTTTGTGTCTCATTGGTACTTACGTGTAACAGGTTAACAATCGTTTACGTCGTCTGACAAAAAATGGAGGTAATATCAGCATTATTTTGGAAAATATGGAGGAAATATTTAATAAACTCTTCGACGGCCATCGGGATAACTATGTAGCATTTATATGTGCCATCCCATAGGTAGCAATGGGACATATTGGTCCCGTACTAATGTTATATTTGTGTCCCATTGGTACCTATTTGTTACAGGTTAACAATCATTTATGTCTTCTAAGAAAAAATGGAGGTAATATCAGCATTATTTTGGAAAATATGGAGGAAATTATAATATATTAACTCTTCGACGGCCATCGGGATAACTATGTAGCATTTATATGTGCCATCCCATAGGTAGCAATGGGACATATTGGTCCCGTATTAATGTTATCTTTGTGTCTCATTGGTACTTACGTGTAACAGGTTAACAATCGTTTACGTCTTCTTAAAAAATGGAGGTAATATCAGCATTATTTTGGAAAATATGGAGGAAATAGTTATATAAACTCCTCGACGGCCATCGGGATGACTATGTAGCATTTATATGTGCCGTCCCATACGTAGCAATGTTACATATTGGTCCCGTACTAATGTTATCTTAGTGTCCCATTGATACTTAAGTGTTACAGGTGAACAATCGTTTACGTCTTCTGAGAAAAAATGGAGGTAATATCAGCATTATTTTGGAAAGTATGGAGGAAATAGTTATATTAACTCTTCGACGGCCATCGGTATAACTATGTAGCATTTATATGTGCCATCCCATAGGTAGCAATGCGACATGTTGGGCCCGTACTAATGTTATCTTAGTGTCTAATTGGTATTTACGTGTTACAGGTTAACAATCGTTTACGTCTTCTTAAAAAATGGAGGTAATATCAGCATTATTTTGGAAAATGTGGAGGAAATAGTTATATTAACTCTTCGACGGCCATCGGGAAAACTATGTAGCATTTATATGTGCCGTCCCATAGGTAGCAATGGGACATATTGGTCCCGTACTAATGTTATCTTTGTGTCTCATTGGTACTTTAGTGTTACTGGTTAACAATCGTTTACGTCTACTTAAAAAATGGAGGTAATATCAGCATTATTTTGGAAAATATGGAGGAAATAGTTATATTAACTCTTCGACGGCCATCGGGATAACTACGTAGCATTTATATATGCCGTCCCACAGGTATCAATGGGACATAATGGTCCCGTACTAATGTTATCTTTGTGTCTTATTGGTACTTACGTGTTACAGGTTAACAATCGTTTACGTCTTCTGAGAAAAAATGGAGGTAATATCAGCATTATTTTGGAAAATATGAATGAAATAGTTATATTAACTCTTCGACGGCCATCGGGGTAACTATGTAGCATTTATATGCGCCATCCCATAGGTAGCAATGGGACATATTGGTCCCGTACTAATGTTATATATGTGTCCCATTGGTACCTACGTGTTACAGGTTAACAATCGTTTACGTCTTCTGAGAAAAAAAGGAGGTAATATCAGCATTATTTTGGAAAATATGGAGGAAATAGTTATATTAACTCTTCGACGGCCATCGGGATAACTATGTAGCATTTATATGTGCCGTCCCATAGGTAGCAATGGGACATATTGGTCCCGTACTAATGTTATCTTTGTGTCTAATTGGTACTTACGGGTTACAGGTTAACAATCGTTTGCGTCTTCTGAGAAAAAATGGAGGAAATATCAGCATTATTTTGGAAAATATGGAGGAAATATTTATATTAACTCTTCGACGGCCATCGGGATAAATATGTAGCATTTATATGTGCCATCCCATAGGTAGCAATAGGACATATTGGTCCCGTACTAATGTTATTTTTGTGTCCCATTGGTACTTACGTGTTACAGGTTTACAATCTTTTACGTCTTCTGATAGAAAATGAAGGTAATATCAGCATTATTTTGGAAAATATGGAGGAAATAGTTATATTAACTCTTCGACGGCCATCGGGAAAACTATGTAGCATTTATATGTGCCGTCCCATAGGTAGCAATGGGACATATTGGTCCCGTACTAATGTTATCTTTGTGTCTAATTGGTACTTACGTGTTACAGGTTAACAATCGTTTACGTCTTCTGAGAAAAAATGGAGGTAATATCAGCATTACTTTGGAAAATATGGAGGAAATAGTTATATTAACTCTTCGACGGCCATCGGGATAACTATGTAGCATTTATATGTGCCGTCCCATAGGTAGCAATGGGACATATTGGTCCCGCACTAATGTTATCTTTGTGTCTAATTGGTACTTACGGGTTACAGGTTAACAATCGTTTACGTCTTCTGAGAAAAAATGGAGGTAATATCAGCATTATTTTGGAAAATATGGAGAAAATAGTTATATTAACTCTTCGACGGCCATCGGGATAACTATGTAGCATTTATATGTGCCATCCCATAGGTAGCAATGGGACATATTGGTCCCGTACTAATGTTATCTTTGTGTCCCATTGGTACTTACGTGTTACAGGTTAACAATCGTTTACGTCTTCTGAGAAAAAATGGAGGTAATATCAGCATTATTTTGGAAAATATGGAGGAAATAGTTATATTAACTCTTCGACGGCCATCGGGATAACTATGTAGCATTTATGTGTGCCGTCCCATAGGTAGCAATGGGACATATTGGTCCCGTACTAATGTTATCTTTGTGTCTCATTGGTACTTAAGTGTTACAGGTTAACATTCGTTTACGTCTTCTTAAAAAATGGAGTTAATATCAGCATTATTTTGGAAAATATGGAGGAAATAGTTATATTAACTCTTCGACGGCCATCGGGATAACTATGTAGCATTTATATGTGCCGTCCCATAGGTAGCAATGGGACATATTGGTCCCGTACTAATGTTATCATTGTGTCTCATTGGTACTTAAGTGTTACTGGTTAACAATCGTTTACGTCATCTTCAAAAATGGAGGTTATATCAGCATTATTTTGGAAAATATGGAGAAAATAGTTATATTAACTCTTCGACGGCCATCGGGATAACTATGTAGCATTTATATGTGCCATCCCATAGGTAGCAATGGGACATATTGGTCCCGTACTAATGTTATATTTGAGTCCCATTGGTACGTACGTGTTGCAGGTTAACAATCGTTTACGTCTTCTGAGAAAAAATGGAGGTAATATCAGCATTATTTTGGAAAAAGTGGAGGAAATAGTTATATTAACTCTTCGACAGCCATTAACATAACTATGTAGCATTTATATGTGCCGTCCCATAGGTAGCAATGGGAAATATTGGTCTCGTACTAATGATATATTTGTGTCCCATTGGTACGTACGTGTTGCAGGTTAACAATCGTTTACGTCTTCTTAAAAAATGGAGGTAATATCAGCATTATTTTGGAAAATATGGAGGAAATAGTTATATTTACTCTTCGACGGCCATCGGGATAACTATGTAGCATTTATATGTGCCATCCCATAGGTAGCAATGGGACATATTGGTCCCGTACTAATGTTATCTTTGTGTCTCATTGGTACTTACGTGTAACAGCTTAACAATCGTTTACGTCTTCTGAGAAAAAATGGAGGTAATATCAGCTTTATTTTGGAAAATATGAAGGAAATATTTATATTAACTCTTCGACGGCCATCGGGATAACTATGTAGCATTTATATGTGCCATCTTATAGGTAGCAATGGTACATATTGGTCCCGTACTAATGTTATCTTTGTGTCTAATTGGTACTTACGGGTTACAGGTTAACAATCGTTTACGTCTTCTGAGAAAAAATGGAGGAAATATCAGCATTATTTTGGAAAATATGGAGGAAATATTTATATTAACTCTTCGACGGCCATCGGGATAACTATGTAGCATTTATATATGTGCCATCCCATAGGTAGCAATGGGACATATTGGTCCCGTACTAATGCTATCTTTGTGTCTAATTGGTATTTACGTGTTACAGGTTAACAATCGTTTACGTCTTATGAGAAAAAATGGAGGTAATATCAGCATTATTTTGGAAAATATGGATGAAATAGTTATATTAACTCTTCGACGGCCATCGGGATAACTATGTAGCATTTATATTTTCCGTCCCATAGGTAGCAATGGGACATATTGGTCCCGTACTTATGTTATATTTGTATCCCGTTGGTACCTACGAGTTACAGGTTAACAATCGTTTACGTCTTCTGAGAAAAAATGAAGGTAATATCAGCATTATTTTGGAAAATATGGAGGAAATAGTTATATTAACTCTTCGACGGCCATCGGGATAACTATGTAGCATTTATATGTGCCGTCCCATAGGTAGCAATGGGACATATTGGTCCCGTACTAATGTTATCTTTGTGTTTCATTGGTACTTAAGTGTTACTGGTTAACAATCGTTTACGTCTTCTTAAAAAATGGAGGTAATATCAGCATTATTTTGGAAAATATGGAGGAAATAGTTATATTAACTCTTCGACGGCCATCGGGATAACTATGTAGCATTTATTTGTGCCGTCTAATAGGTAGCAATGGGACATATTGGTCCCGTACTAATGTTATCTTTGTATCTAATTTGTACTAACGTGTTACAGGTTAACAATCGTTTACGTCTTCTTAAAAAATGGAGGTAATATCAGCATTATTTTGGAAAATATAGATGAAATAGTTATATTTACTCTTCGACGGCCATCGAGAAAACTATGTAGCATTTATATGTGCCATCCCATAGGTAGCCATGGGACATATTGGTCCCGTAGTAATGTTATCTTTGTGTCTCATTGGTACTTACGTGTAACAGGTTAACAATCGTTTACGTCTTCTGAGAAAAAATGGAGGTAATATCAGCTTTATTTTGGAAAATATGGAGGAAATAGTTATATTAACTCTTCGACGGCCATCGGGATAACTATGTAGCATTTATATGTGCCATCCCATAGGTAGCAATGGTACATATTGGTCCCGTACTAATGTTATCTTTGTGTCTCATTGGTACTTACGTGTAACAGGTTAACAATCGTTTACGTCTTCTTAAAAAATGGAGGTAATATCAGCGATATTTTGGAAAATATGGAGGAAATAGTTATAAAAACTCCTCGACGATCATTGGGATGACTATGTAGCATTTATATGTGCCGTCCCATACGTAGCAATGGACATATTGGTCCCGCACTAAAGTTATCTTTGTGTCCCATTGATACTTTAGTGTTACAGGTTAACAATCGTTTACGTCTTCTGAGAAAAAATGGAGGTAATATCAGCATTATTTTGGAAAATATGGAGGAAATAGTTATATTAACTCTTCGACGGCCATCGGTATAACTATGTAGCATTTATATGTCCCATCCCATAGGTAGCAATGCGACATATTGGTCCCGTACTTATGTTATCTTTGTGTCTAATTGGTACTTACGTGTTACAGGTTAACAATCGTTTACGTCTTCTTAAAAAATGGAGGTAATATCAGCATTATTTTGGAAAATATGGAGGAAATAGTTATATTTACTCTTCGACGGCCATCGGAAAAACTATGTAGCATTTATATGTGCCGTCCCATAGGTAGCAATGGGACATATTGGTCCCGTACTAATGTTATCTTTGTGTCTCATTGGTACTTAAGTGTTACTGGTTAACAATCGTTTACGTCTTCTTAAAAAATGGAGGTAATATCAGCATAATTTTGGAAAATATGGAGGAAATAGTTATATTAACTCTTCGACGGCCATCGGGATAACTATGTAGCATTTATATGTGCCATCCCATAGGTAGCAATGGTACATATTGGTCCCGTACTAATGTTATCTTTGTGTCTAATTGGTACTTACGTGTTACAGGTTAACAATCGTTTACGTCTTATGAGAAAAAATGGAGGTAATATCAGCATTATTTTGGAAAATATGGATGAAATAGTTAATTTAACTCTTCAACGGCCATCGGGGTAACTATGTAGCATTTATATCTGCCATCCCATAGGTAGCAATGGGACATATTGGTCCCGTACTAATGTTATATATGTGTCCCATTGGTACCTACGTGTTACAGGTTAACAATCGTTTACGTCTTCTGAGAAAAAACGGAGGTAATATCAGCATTATTTTGGAAAATATGGAGGAAATAGTTATATTAACTCTTCGACGGCCATCGGGATAACTATGTAGCATTTATATGTGCCGTCCCATAGGTAGCAATGGGACATATTGGTCCCGTACTAATGTTATCTTTGTGTCTAATTGGTACTTACGGGTTACAGGTTAACAATCGTTTACGTCTTTCGAGAAAAAATGGAGGTAATATCAGCATTTTTTTGGAAAATATGGAGGAAATAGTTATATTAACTCTTCGACAGCCATCGGGAAAACAATGTATCATTTATATGTGCCGTCCCATAGGTAGCAATGGGACATATTGGTCCCGTACTAGTGTTATATTTGTGTCTCATTGGTAACTGCGTGTTACAGGTTAACAATCGTTTACGTCTTCTTAAAAAATGGAGTTAATTTCAGCATTATTTTGGAAAATATGGAGGAAATAGTTATATTAACTCTTCGACGGCCATCGGGATAACTATGTAGCATTTATATGTGCCGTTACATAGGTAGCAATGGGACATATTGGTCACGTACTAATGTTATATTTGTATCCCGTTGGTACCTTCGAGTTACAGGTTAACAATCGTTTACGTCTTTTGAGAAAAAATGAAGGTAATATCAGCATTATTTTGGAAAATATGGAGGAAATAGTTATATTAACTCTTCGACGGCCATCGGGATAACTATGTAGCATTTATATGTGCCATCCCATAGGTAGCAATGGGACATATTGGTCCCGTAGAAATGTTATCTTTGTGTCTCATTGGTACTTACGTGTAACAGGTTAACAATCGTTTACGTCTTCTGAGAAAAAATGGAGGTAATATCAGCTTTATTTTTGAAAATATGGAGGAAATAGTTATATTAACTCTTCGACGGCCATCGGGAAAACTATGTAGCATTTATATGTGCCGTCCCATAGGTAGCAATGGGACATATTGGTCCCGTACTAATGTTATATTTGTGTCTCATTAGTACTTACGTGTAACAGGTTAACAATCGTTTACGTCTTCTTAAAAAATGAAGTATATCAGCATTATTTTGGAAAATATGGAGGAAATAGTTATATTAACTCTTCGACGGCCATCGGGAAACTATGTAGCATTTATATGTGCCGTCCCATAGGTAGCAATCGGATATATTGGTCCCGTACTAATGTTTTCTTTGTGTCCCATTGGTACTTACGTGTTACAGGTTAACAATCGTTTATGTCTTCTGAGAAAAAATGGAGGTAATATCAGCATTATTTTGGAAAATATGGAGGAAATAGTTATATTAACTCTTCGACGGCCATCGGGATAACAATGTAGCATTTATATGTGCCATCCCAAGGGTAGCAATGGGACATATTGGTCCCATACTAATGTTATATTTGTGTCCCATTGGTACTTACGTGTTACAGGTTAACAATTGTTTACCTTTTCTGAGAAAAAATGGAGGTAATATCAGCATTATTTTGGAAAATATGGAGGAAATAGTTATATAAACTCCTCGACGGCCATCGGGATGACTATGTAACATGTATATGTGCCGTCCCATACGTAGCAATGGGACATATTGGTCCCGCACTAAAGTTATCTTTGTGTCCCATTGATACTTAAGTGTTACAGGTTAACAATCGTTTACGTCTTCTGAGAAAAAATGAAGGTAATATCAGCATTATTTTGGAAAATATGGAGGAAATAGTTATATTAACTCTTCGACGGCCATCGGGATAACTATGTAGCATTTATATGTGCCATCCCATAGGTAGCAATGGGACATATTGGTCCCGTGCTAATGTTATCTTTGTGTCCCATCGGTACTTACGTGTTACAGGTTAACAATCGTTTACGTCTTCTGAGAAAAAATGGAGGTAATATCAGCATTATTTTGGAAAATATGGATGAAATAGTTATATTAACTCTTCGACGGCTGTCGAGGTAACTATGTAGCATTTATATGTGCCATCCCATAGGTAGCAATGGGACATATTGGTCCCGTACTAATGTTATATATGTGTCCCATTGGTACCTACGTGTTACAGGTTAACAATCGTTTACGTCTTCTGAGAAAAAATGGAGGTAATATCAGCATTATTTTGGAAGATATGGAGGAAATAGTTATATTTTCTCTTAGACGGCCATCGGGATAACTATGTAGCATTTATATGTGCCGTCCCATAGGTAGCAATGGGACATATTGGTCCCGTACTAATGTTATCTTTGTGTCTAATTGGTACTTACGGGATACAGGTTAACAATCGTTTACGTCTTCTGAGAAAAAATGGAGGTAATATCAGCATTATTTTGGAAAATATGGAGGAAATATTTATATTAACTCTTCGACGGCCATCGGGATAACTATGTAGCATTTATATGTGCCATCCCATAGGTAGCAATGGAACATATTGGTCCCGTACTAATGTTATCTTTGTGTCCCATTGGTACTTACGTGTTACAGGATAACAATCGTTTACGTCTTCTGAGAAAAAATGGAGGTAATATCAGCATTATATTGGAAAATATGGAGGAAATAGTTATATTAACTCTTCGACGGCCATCGGGAAAACTATGTAGCATTTATATGTGCCGTTCCATAGGTAGCAATGGGACATATTGGTCCCGTACTAATGTTATCTTTGTGTCTCATTGGTACTTAAGTTTACAGGTTAACAATCGTTTACGTCTTCTTAAAAAATGTAGTTAATATCAGCATTATTTTGGAAAATATGGAGGAAATAGTTATATTAACTCTTCGACGGCCATCATGATAACTATGTAGCATTTATATGTGCCGTCCCATAGGTAGCAATGGTACATATTGGTCCCGTACTAATGTTATATTTGTATCCCGTTGGTACCTACGAGTTACAGGTTAACAATCGTTTACGTCTTCTGAGAAAAAATGAAGGTAATATCAGCATTATTTTGGAAAATATGGAGGAAATAGTTATATTTACTCTTCGACGGCCATCGGGATAACTATGTAGCATTTATATGTGCCGTCCCATAGGTAGCAATGGGACATATTGGTCCCGTGCTAATGTTATCTTTGTGTCCCATCGGTACTTACGTGTTACAGGTTAACAATCGTTTACGTCTTCTGAGAAAAAATGGAGGTAATATCAGCATTATTTTGAAAAATATGGAGGAAATAGTTTTATTAACTCTTTGACGGCCATCGGGATAACTATGTTGCATTTATTTGTGCCGTCCAATAGGTAGCAATGGGACATATTGGTCCCGTACTAATGTTATCTTTGTGTCTAATTGGTACTTACGTGTTACAGGTTAACAATCGTTTACGTCTTCTTAAAAAATGGAGGTAATATCAGCATTATTTTGGAAAATATGGAGGAAATAGTTATATTAACTCTTCGACGGCCATCGGGAAAACTATGTAGCATTTATATGTGCCGTCCCATAGGTAGCAATGGGACATATTGGTCCCGTACTAATGTTATCTTTGTGTCTCATTGGTACTTAAGTGTTACTATTTAACAATCGTTTACGTCTTCCTAAAAAATGGAGGTAATATCAGCATTATTTTGGAAAATATGGAGGAAATAGTTACATTTACTCTTCGATGGCCATAGGGATAACTATGTAGCATTTATATGTGCCGTCCCACAGGTAGCAATGGGACATATTGGTCCCGTACTAATGTTATCTTTGTGTCTAATTGGTACTTACGTGTTACAGGATAACAATCGTTTACGTCTTCTGAGAAAAAATGGAGGTAATATCAGCATTATTTTGGAAAATATGGAGGAAATAGTTATATTAACTCTTCGACGGCCATCGGGAAAACTATGTAGCATTTATATGTGCCGTCCCATAGGTAGCAATGGGACATATTGGTCCCGTACTAATGTTATCTTTGTGTCTCATTGGTACTTAAGTTTACAGGTTAACAATCGTTTACGTCTTCTTAAAAAATGGAGTTAATATCAGCATTATTTTGGAAAATATGGAGGAAATAGTTATATTAACTCTTCGACGGCCATCGGGATAACTATGTAGCATTTATATGTGCCGTCCCATAGGTAGCAATGGGACATATTGGTCCCGTACTAAAGTTATCTTTGTGTTTCATTGGTACTTAAGTGTTACTGGTTAACAATCGTTTACGTCTTCTGAGAAAAAATGGAGGTAATATCAGCATTATTTTGGAAAATATGGAGGAAATAGTTATATTAACTCTTCGACGGCCATCGGTATAACTATGTAGCATTTATATGTGCCATCCCATAGGTAGCAATGCGACATATTGGTCCCGTACTAATGAGTAGAGAGGAAATGGGGTTCCTGGACCACCTCCGCCATCTTGGATTTGGCCGCCATCTTGGATTTTTCGATTCGATAATTCGATTCGATGTTTTTATGTATCGATATATCGATATATCGAAACTCGAGCGTTGTGATTGGCTGAAAAAGGTCACGTGGGTGTGCAAAGTGGCGCCCCGCGTTGTTAACTTGCGAAACTAGTGAAACAAAAGCCGATCGTTAACCATTCGATATATCGAATCGTTCGATATATCGAAATTCAAGCGTTGTGATTGGCTGAAAAAGGTCACGTGAGAATGGAAAGTGGCGCCACGCGTTGTTAACGAGCGGAACTAGTGAAACAAAAGCCGATCGTTTTCCATTTTATGTATCGAATCGTTCAATATATCGAATCGTTGAATAAATCGAAAATCGAGCGTTGTGATTGGTCGAGAAGGGCCACGTGAGTGTGTAAAGTGGCGCCGCGCGGTGTTAAGGCGTGGAACTAGTGAAACAAAAGCCGATCAAATGACGATCGAGCTGCGCAGAAACAAATGACGATTGAGCAGCGTGCGCAAACAAATGACGATTGAGCAGCGTTAGAAAACAAATGACGATCCGGTAGCGTATGCAAACAAATGACGATTGATCAGCGTGAGGGAACAAGTGACGATCCAGTAGCGTGTGCAAACAAATGACGATTTAGCAGCGTGAGGAAACAAATGACGATCCAGTAGCGTGTGCAAACAAATGACGATAGAGCTGCGTGATGAAACAAATGACGATTGAGCAGCGTGAGCGGGGCAAATATGGCAACGTCGCAGCTTTATTCTCACTCGATTCTCATGACTGTGAGATATATTGAAGAGTTCGATATATATCTAAGCGGTGTGACTCTAGAGGTGTACGATTGGAATGACGATCGAACAGCGCAGAAACACATGACGATCGAGCAGCGTGAGCGTGCAAAGATCTTTTTTTTCTTACCTTTTTTCTCTCTACAAGATGCCTTGCGATTTCTTTCGACTTGGCAGTACAGGGTAAGGGGTGAATGAGGATTTTATTTTTGGAAATTAAACACATTAGGCAATATAGTAGTAATTCATTTTTTATTTCAAGTAAAATTTGATTAATTATCGAAAAAATACAAATAATTTCCAATTTATTGGAAAAAAAATTTAACATCTGATAATGTGCGTATAAATAACCACATTGAAAGTTTTTTCACTTCACACGGTCAACTGAAAGTGCTTTTCACATCATGCTTACTGCTTCTATTACCGCTCGTATTTTTTCCCTTGAAGCATGGGCTAGAAGCCATTTTTTCAACTTCGAGCAGTTTTTCACAGCGCATGCGAAATTACCCGTATGGTGACATTCTAAGGAGCAAACAATCTCCAATGATTGAAGATACTTTAAGGAGGGAATGTTGAAATATTTTTGAAGTTCCCACACAGGACGCCCCAACGCGCACGAAAGGAATTGGCATTTTTCCACTCCCTTTGCGAATAGATAATTATAAGACCATGTTTCATTTTTCAGAATTTGAGGAAATTCAGTGTATGGCACGGTCCCCGCATCTGAGGGTATCCCGTGGTATGAATTCTCCAACCATATATTTTCAGAGCTATTTTGCATTTCAGGGGGAATCTGGAAAACCCACGACTTTCGTCGGTCATAATCGAGATCCTCCATCGCAAATTCTCTGACTACAAACTCATTCACCCCATTTCTCCTTCGCAGGAGTGCTTGGATATCTAAGACCACCGCCTTGATTTCCATGCCTCCACTCGGGAAAAGTTTAGGGTTCGACATCGAATGGGAATGGTATTGATATACTCAAGGGTCTGACTTTATTCTCGTCACCAAAAGTGACGCTCAACCCTGCGGTGATCACACCTTCCAACGCTACACAGATCTTATCCGCTATATCGTTCATAGAATGTTCCTGCCACAAGGCTAATTCTAGGGCTGTATCTATCTTATTGAAAGAGTGTGTAAGTGCCTTCCAATCTGACGCGTTGAGAGGTACTTGGTCTTTTCCCAAAATTACGTGGGGTTGACCAAAATACTTTTTGAAAAGGACGGGTGATTTCACATACAATGGTTTCACACGAGCGTCGAAATAGTCTGTTATTGCTGGAGCTTCGTCTTGCAAGGTGTTCCACAAATCTTGATCAAATGTTGTGGTTTTGTTCAGTGAGGAAATCACCACACAAAGTCCCAAATCCGACGACCAACCGATTCGTACCCACTTGTTTTTGCCTAAGTTGATAGGCACCCGAAGAAGTGCTGTTTCTTCTTGAGGGAACTTTTTTTTGTCTAAGCTGATAGGCTCCCGAAAAAGTGATAGGAAGTCTACCTTAGTTTCTTCTTGAAGCGCTGGTAAAAGTTTTGGAGAGTCTTCCTTAGCTCTTGTAGAAGATGTTCGCCTCCGTTTATGATGTGTTCTGGCCGGTTCCTGCATTCTCACTGATGTTTGTGCGGCAATTTTTCTTCCTTATATGCAGCAGATCCTCAGGACGTTCTCTCGGCGAGCGCGCAACATCTCTGGGATGATGGATGACATCGACGTTTCTTACGACCACGCCCAAATTCCTTCCGGAAGAGGTTAGCGGTTATGCAATCGTTGAGTGTGGGACGTATGAACAGGGAGATGAACTTGGAAAGGGAGCGTTGAGTTGATTTGAAGAGTGCATACATACAGCAATATTCACCACAAAGATCTGACTGGAAATTTTGTAACCGAACTCTATTATATTTTTTTATAGTGAATGGCTCAAGAAAGGTGATTATGTCATTAACGAAGGGAGGAAACCCATAGGAATCGAAATACTCTGCTCGAGTCGAGTTGAAAATGTGTACTGCAACCCAATGAGTTCCCGGCTCGTGAGAAGGATCTAAATTGATCACATAAGTTCCACGTTTCGGATAATTGGGAAGACGGTTTGATGGAAATACCCCCCTAAATGCACGTTTCGTTCGAGTATCTCTCGAAAGCAACTCGGCGATGTCATCGGTTTGCATGCTCGATCAATACTTAGATTCTCTCAACCATTGCAACTCTATTAAAATCTACGGTGAGAGCAGATTCGTATTCGGCATATACGATAACTGTCACCGCATTCGCTAAAGGATTCTTGAATTTTATCTCTAACCTAACATTCCCAGTATCAGGTTTCGATATGTGATCATCGTTTCCACTCTTGTCAGGGGTTAAATCCCACGCCATCACCGTGCTACCGTGCGTGAACATGTGCAAAGTTACTTGATTACCCCAATCACTATGATGTGTGCCTAAAGCAGAATAGAGGTGTCTATATGCCTGTACCGCGTGATTGCTTGATCCATCATAATACATTTCAATTGTGTGAGGAGTGCCATTTACGTACACACAGCATTCATACATAGAATAATGATTCAAGCTGAATGGGTTCCTGTTTCTTCTACCCTGAAATGCGTCATCGTCTACAAGTGCAACCATTAAAGTAATTGGAACTTTGCCTATAAATAGGTTGTCGTTGTTGATAATGGTGGTTTGTGCAGGTATCGAGAACGTCTTAACATCTACACTCTTGTATTGATAATAAGCAACCTCACCATTTCTCAAAAGAGCGTTATGCGCTAGCAAAATGGCTGGGTTTATATCGAAATGTGGGACTTTGAGAGTTGCCTGTGTAATTTTAAGGATAGATTTCCCATTTTCACTCTCTTTAATAAAGAACGAAGGTTTAGCTAACTTAAGCACCACATCTAACGAGACGCCATTTAGAAGATAGGCCGATTGATGAAATAGGTCCACGTGCAACTTTCCTTCCAATTCTCTTTCAGAACTATTCTTGAACCATGCCTTCCTTTTTACAAATCCTGCGTTACTTTGATCATGCATGTCATTACCAACGTCTAAACACCAACCATCACACTCGAGGTGCGTACGTGAAGCATCTTCTCCGTAATTTAGTAAATTTTCCAAATATGAGCGGTAATGGTAATTGTCAGAAGATGTTATTCTATCTCCATTTAAGAATACGTTACATTGCTCGAACATGGAATGTAGCAAATTATTGACAACGCCGGGCTGATCATCATTTTCTCCGTAGTCTGTACCATTCTCCTTGCACAATTTCACTTTAATATTCAAAACAATTCCATTTAGATCTTTGTATTGATCACCGTTGTCCTTAATCGAGAATCGTAATTCGGTAGCGTTATCAAGAGAGGCGACGGGTTTGTATTCTATATATCTACTACCCTTAATGCTTGATTGTATGCTTGGTCTTTTGAACAACTCTAAGCATGGTGGAACGTACTCCGTCATGATGATACCTCTTCGGAGACGAATACTCAAATAAGCGTTCGAAAACAATTTTAAACTATTTATCTGATTATAGTAGCGGTTATTCTTCGGCGATTAAAGGTAAAGTCTTTCTAATTCAAAATTTACCTACTGTTAATCATATATGTCACGACTTTTTTTACGAGATATCTTCCGCTTTTTCTTTCGCGGTTGTTTTTGCTTTCGTTGTCGCACGCCGCCTCCAATCTGTCTCGTTTTCTTTGTTTTTTTTCTTACATAACGACTGGACCTTCGTCTCTTAGGAGCTCTCAAACCTGACCCTGACATCTCTTTCATCTTATCCTCTGCTTTACGTTTCAAATTATCAAACGCTTCCGCTGACCGTGTTTGCAAGATTTCCTTAGCCGATTTACCACTACCAATATCTGAAATAGCTTTGATGCCTGCTTCTTTCGCCTCTTTTCCGATCACTTTCGCACCTTTTACAACAAGTGGTTTCACAAATTTCCAAAGACCGCTGAAAAAACTCCCTAATCCCCTCCCGCGCTGTGTATATCGACTCGAACGGTACACCGGTCCTATATCACCACTACCTTTCTGCAAAAAGTATCTCTTATACCGATCCACATCCTCCGACATCCCGTTTATGACTGAAGATTGTATGAATCATCAATGTATTTTATGAATGTCTAACAAAATGTAACACTATGGATGATGGATTCACGCTATCGGGAAATGAAAAAGGTTCACCCATCTTATTCGCTAGTAATATTTCTACAGTGTCAAATTCCCTCTTTTCAAGTGCTACGTAATATGGTCGGTTGAATATTTGATGATTACCAACATTAGCGTGCACCACCCTGATGCATCTAGCCATCGTATCTCCAAGGAATTGCGGTTCCACCAAGTCTAAGTAGACAAACACCTGGCTTGACGCTTCGGTCTCTACCGATCTCTTCGTCCGAGATTTAATCAACACATTAGTTAAGAGCGTGCGGAAATCAACCTTCGGCGCGGAATATCTGATTGTGTCAAGTAATTCTTTCAGCGTGTATCGAACATGTACCAACGTGATAATAGGACCTTTACCTGTTACAGATATGGTTATATTTTCACATTCGCTAAGGCTTGAATTAATTGGTGGTGATGAATCCAACCTCTCACCTTGTAGTGAATTATAATAAGTCTGAAAAGCGATATCAAATGCCAATTTATCGTTATTATCCTTTAAACTATTTCTCATTTCCAACAGTAATCGCTCAAGCTTGTACGTGGTATGATTAAACAAACGGTGTAATTTACCCTTTACTACCTCAATCTCAATACTCGTCTTGGGATCATTTATTGGTGGATCACAGGTTGGCTTGAGATTTGATTCCATTTCAACATTCGGCCAATTTACATTTGGAAAATTAATTTCGGAAAGCCCTACAAGCCAATCATCCCCAACTGTTACACGCTGCGGTAATTTCGTCCGAAAATGAGCGATGGTGTTTTCGGGAAAATAATTTCCAGAGCTATCGCTCAAGAGAGTAACGTAAAAATCCATCATTTAGACTTGCTTACTTGAGAGGCAGAGATCCAACTGTTGAAATCATCACCATAACCCACCCATTTAACTAAGTATTCAAGCTTCTTACCCTTTCCCCTACGCTTTAAGATATTTTCTATTTCAAATTCCGTATCATCAGTCACCGCTGCTTTGCTCATTTCTTCATCATAAAACGAGCCCTTTACGCTTCTACCACTCAAATCTTTCAATTGGTACGTAGGCACTAATGAGTTACCATCTATATTCACCACTTTGAAAATTTCCTTGGAGAAATTTTGAGTATAGCCCTTTGCGAATGGAAACTTCTCCTTTGATATACGGACGTGATCGCCTATCGAGAATCGAGCTTTCTTTTTTTTACCAGAAGATGGTGTTAAACGACGTGCGATTGCAAATGCGTTATGAATGCTCACCTTCGATGGAGGTACACCCGTGCTTGAGTGTACGCGATTGTTATAACCAGTTAGAAGTTTAGGTAATACATTTACGTATTTCAAGGTATTGAATCTGCTAAAGTACTTGTACATATGAGTCTTAAGCGTTCGGTTAAATCGTTCTACGACTGCTGCCTTCACATCAGGATTGTTGGTAGTATAGAATTTAATTCCTCTATCTGTGAGAAAACGTTTAAATTTCACGTTTGCGAATTCTTTCCCCTTATCGCTCTGCAATTTTAGTGGTTTTCTCCCACCAATCAATATCTTTCGAAAAGCTTGAATTACATCTTCCGCTGATTTACTCTTAAGTGGAGCGGCCCAGGCAAATTTCGAAAAAATATCCACAACAGTGAGAAGGTATGAATATCCTGCGTTATAATTTCTCAAGTTTCTAACGTCGTTGAGATCACATTGCCAGGTATCATCAATGTAAGTCACTGCGTATTTATTCCTCAGAAATTTCTTTCGTGCAGGTCTATGAAGTGTATAAGAATCCTGAGCTTCTAACCATTCCTTTACTTGTTTCTTTGTAAGTTTTTTCCCTATACCTTCCCAAAGTCTTTGAACCGTTGAGAAACTGGCCGGATTTGCCGGATCGTAATATACAGAGCCTAAAAGAGTGCTGTTCGAGGAATTTTCTTCTTTCCTGTATGTTTTTTTGGTGTGGCTTTTAGGAAAACCACCATAACCTTTCATTCCATCTCTGAATTGTTTCTTTTTAAGTCTTTTTCCCCCTACACCTTCCCTAAGCCTCATAATTGTTACAAAGGAGTCCAAGGAATTCTCACTTTTCGCACGCGTTTTGTTTTTTGCGGAGTTAGCTTTCCTTTTCTTTTCATCGGTGTTGAGAGCGCCTCTCTTTCTGGGGATAATTCTTCCGACTTTACATCCTCTAAGCTTATCTCTTCTGCTAAATCGTTTAACAACTCCTCCATATTTCCCGCTCTTCTTAACGCTTTGGTCCATGATTTGTCTATTTTGCGATTAGCTTTCAGAATATGTCTACCTTCTGCGTGAATCTTCTTCTTTTTCTGCAAACTGTTATCCGCGATATTCTTCTCACCAATAGTCTCACTGGCAAGCGATAAAGAAATGGGGCCACCCCTCTCAGTCACTGCGTTTAAATACGCGTCTAATTCTCGTCGGTAATGATGCCACTTTTTGGTATCGTCCATATCAGAACTAAGCACGTTCCGCATTCGCTCGTCTAGATCGGAAATGTTTTTCGTTAAACGCTCCCTCTTTAGCGTGGCCGGATCGATAAGTAACATTTTCTTGAGACTCATTATACTACTCCTATTAATTTACCGAGAAGACCACTCAAAATAGAACCCAAGAGCATTGGTAGAAATCCTCCTTTCTGTTTTAATAAATTTCGTTTCTTTGTAATAGAGATTTTTCGACAACACAACTTTCTAAGTATTTCCTTGTATGGATACAACTTCTTCTTCAAAGTAGGGTTAACCTTATGATTCCCGTTCAAGATATTTACACAACACTCACACAGTGCTTTTATCACGTCTTCGTTTACGCTACCAATGATTGCTTTCCGCAGCTTAGGGTTGGCAGTCTTCAATATTGCAAGAAGATGCTTGTTACGTTTCAATCTCCTCATATTCCGCAGTATCTGCGGGGACGTATACAGAGACTGTATACTCGTTGAAAATATCCGTTCTAAATCTAACGAGATCGTTTGTTTCCTGACAGAGGTCTAAGAGCAAGTAAGTAAACGGCTTAGTCGTCACGCTTTTATAAACCTTTTCAAGTTCTTGTGGAGCTTTGGGATACACCTGTCGAGCTAGGTGGGAGAATTGAGACTGATCACGAGGGTTCTTGAATACGACAATATATTTGGCATTGAGAGAGATGTTGCGAGACTGTGCGCTTTGATAGAAAATGTTCTGCGTAATAAGAATGGCGGAAATGTTCGAGTGATGTGATCCTCTTGTAAACAATTCGCTGACCTCTTTGTTGTAACAGTCGTGCATCAAGTCGTCTATCACGTAAAGAGTGGGTATCTTTCGTGGATTCCCAAAGTCTGGCACTCTATGTTGAAACGTAATGCCATTTAGACCTTGAGGTTTACTGTCCGGACTACAACACCAAATTATTCTCGCGATCTCACCGTTTACCATTCGAGCTCTAAGAAAAGTTAACACGAAACTGGTCTTACCGGCACCGGAAGGTCCGGCTAATATGCAGGTGAAGGGATGTTTCCACTTCAACATCTCATCCGTTTAAGCCTAAAGATCGTTCATAACTTCACCTTATAAGCATCAATTCCAACCTGGGACTGTACTATCAGGTTAAAAAAAACGTACGTTAATCTAAGAGTTACTTCCCTCCAATTTTTGTATGATGCTTTTCAAATTCGATATTAACTCTGGAAAGATGGTGCTGTTACGACAAGTGATTCCAAACAATGAAAGATTATTTTTACCACCTCTTGTTAATGTATTGTTAAATTCACTGTACTCGTAATAGTTTTTATCTCTGAAGAAATATAGTAAACCATTTGTATAGCGGAAGGCTGAACTCAAACCTGCGGGTAATTGTGGAAAAATCCTTGACAACCCTTCGATTCGCTTAGGTATAAATTCACATTCATCTAATTCCATCACAAAGTCATTGCTGAAAAATATGTAAGTTTGTCCTGTATACGTGTTAACGGCAGCTTGAACCTCTGCGCCTCGAGGATAACTTAAATCTATTAGTCTTTTTGGATATCCATGCACTAAGTTGAAACTAGGAAATTTTATCATGTAAACCAGATCTTCAACAAACATGACTACCTCACCAGAGGGTCTCTGGTATATAGCGTTTATTTTGTTGAAAGTAGGTGGAAGAAACGTTAACCAATCTGATATGGGTATTGGACCCTGGAGAGCTCGTGAGGTGTTTTCTAAATCAATTAACCAAACCCAATTCTCGTAAAAGATGTACAAAACTCGATTTGCTATAAGAAATTTGTTCACATCGGAATCTAAGTCGCACAAGAATGGTTTGATTATCTGTTTTGACGTCTTTGTCGGCTTAATATCCTCCTGTTTTTCTTTTTTCTTTTCCTCTCTTTTCCTATCACCATACAAACTTTGAATGGCCATCACATCATCTTCGTGGAGATCTATTTTGTCTCCATTCATATATTGAGCAAACATAATAGACTCCTGATTATTAGAGTGGGAAATACCTAAAGTGTGTCCAATTTCATGTAGCAAGACCTTGTATAAATTAATTTTTTCTATGCTTGTTTTATTGTCCAAATCAAAATAGAAATCCTCATCCTGATCTATATGAATTTCGATGGGTAGCCCGTCCCTGTTGGGATAATCTGCATGGGCTAGAGAGCCTCCTTTCCCAGTAAACGGAGCTGGACATAATCCTAATTTCTTATAATTCCTATGAGAAAGTCGGGTGTTCATTATCAAAATGTCTGTATCTTGCGCATCATGTTCAAACATAAGGTTTGTCTTTTCGCTCCAGGCATTGAAAGCAGCTCTAGTCAATGCGGCAACTTTCACGCTTGCAAAAGCGAAATGCCATTTTATTATGTATTTTTGCCATTTGTAATAGGAAACGGAGTAGCTAATATCATCAGGCACACCACAGCGAGGTTTACTTATCAGATTCATGGTCTCCTCATTGAACTCGCCATCGACTGGGAGGCCGTAAAACTCTTGAAATATTTTTAAAGCATCGCTCACAGACTCGCGTTTCACCTGATTTAGTTCTGAATTATTCATTTTAAGGTACCCATATTCGCTAAGGTAGCTTACTACGCATGGCGTGTAATCTTCTGTATGATTTAGTCCTAAAATAAACGAGACTAACACCAAATTCACGATAAAAAACAACACACTCATTGTGAACGTCCCAAAGTCTAATGGATGAATGGTCTCTCTTCAAGAAAGAAAAGTTTATTTGTATTTATTTTTTGGATATATCTGCACGGTTAATGAAAATATTCAGATGTGGAGTTATCAGTTAGAATTCTTTCGTTTGGACACATCCTACAATTTATCCTCAAAGGTGGAGGGCCGTCTATTTGCGTTCTCCCCTTGTTGTAATGTTCCAAACACCTTTCATATTTCCATTCTTTCTTACCAAGTCTCTCCATTAATAGCGGCAACTCGCTAGGCTTCAAACTTAGTACTAGCGATGGAGGAAGATGAACAATCTCCATATCCGTGAGGTTTGAAATGATGGGATCGTTCAAGAATTTCACAAGAACCTCATTCACTTTGTTAATCTGCTCATCACTGGAGGGGTTTCCAACCCCTAAGGAACACTCGCTATTCATAACTATGAATGAATGCTGTGATGAGCTTGGTGCTACTTATATACTGTTTGCACAAAATTTCCTTTGCAACAGTTTTGCAAACAGGTTTCAACACGATGTAAGAGGAACTTAATTTCATTCATCGAGTTGAAAAGGCCTCCTCATGTGACCTTTTTCTATTAATTTTATAATGTCCCCACGCAAGGGTGTTTATCCCATCCTCACACACGTAACGTTTATCATCTTTAGCGCTCAAAGCAGTTTTGTTTATTTCAACAGTGCGCAACTGATGCTTTTGCGATCTTATCAGAGACATTTTCCTATAAGCGGGTACTTTCTCACGCAAACATGTGACGTAATCATCAAATGATATTGATCTCTCAATCGCAACTTTTTTCACACCTTTGGCTCGTTTACCCTCAACACCATTTTGTACACGATAAGAATAGAGTTTGCTCCTGAGTCCTGCAAAGTGAGTCATAATTTGACCTCCACATTCATCTTTCATCTTACCGATCACTTTCGCGTTCACTGACGAGTAACACGGGTGATCTTTAGAGTAATTGGAAGTATCATATGATGACAGATCGGAGACCATGTCGTTGTAAAAGTCTAAGGTTTTAACTTCAATTACATAGCTATCGGTGTCCATGTACATCAGACGTAAATTTTCACCATACTTTGCTTTAAGATTTTCATAGAAGAAATCGTACATTAGTATTTTAGAAATGTCTAAAACTGCCTGTCCTATATATAAAGGTTTGTTCATTTTGATATTAGTTTTTCGTTTGTGAACGGCCACTAAGTTTTCCGCAAAAATGGTTCGATCTAAGAAGAGGGAGCTTGATATGACCTTATCAAGTCTTTTCTTATTATTAATTAATTCCATGTCAATTCTTTTCCTTACGTTTTCCATCGTTTTCCCAAACACGGCATTGTTCATAAGCTTGTAAAAATCCTTTTCGAATTCACTCTGAGCCGTTTTCCGTTTTTGTGAATTAATGTCAATATAGGACTTCATCCACGGTGATTGATCGAATTCTATCACTCGATGTATCTTTTTAAGTCTCAACCCTGAAGACAGTGCCTGCTTGAGATTTCTGTAGTGGATTACGTAGCGCTCTTTATCATTTAAAGTAGTCATTAACTTCATATGCTTCCCAATTGGTGGAGTTTTTCTCTCAGGGCAATATGGCAAGTCGGAATGCAAGTCGTGAAATTCTCTCGGGTATTCCAGATCAACTTCTAATACATAACCCTTATCAGAGTTGTCTGGAACTGACATTACGTCAATATATTCGATCCAACGAAAACCTGATTTCGGAAGAGGTTCCGATAACGCCCAACCATATAAATTGTTTGCGTCTACGTATGCAAGATACCTAGACTCTTGGTCGACATCAAACTGATCCATGTATTTATTATTAGCTTCTGCGTAACGCGTGACACATTGGCTAATACCTCCGCGAATACCTTTCTCCATCAATAGGATCATGTCATAATCCGTTAACAGTTCAAGCACAACCTTCGTGTGCTTGAGCATCGCATCAAAAGATAGACCTGGTGCAGTGAAATACCATCCTGGATCTAATCCATAAGTCGACATGCAAACGTCCCTAAAGTTTTCAAATACGTCTGCTAATAATAAAACATCCGTCCTAAGGTAAAGATCAGAATACTCTCCTAGACTCTTACATCTGAATTCACTCCACACCTTTTGAGCGAATTCATAGTCAGCACTGGTTATAGTATCCTCGGTTAGGGTGCTGTAGAATTTGCCTATGGCAGGTAGGCAAACCTCATCAAGTTTTTCCCACGAGTCTACGTATTCATATGGAAAAACACCCTTACGAGTGATGAGATCAACTTTATCTCCGAATATGCGAGCAGTGTGATGAAATTTCTCAATTGAAATGGAGCTCACTAATTTTGAAAGCGAAGTTCCAAGAAACCTAAAACTGTCTATGAATCGATAAGAGAAGAAAGGATCAACGTATTTGGCGAAGGAAATGTATTTCTCTTCGTTGTTTGGGATGCACGTAATTCTCATATCATCATAGCCAAGGTGGGGTACGATCAAGTGACCATCATAATTGGAAAGGTTATGAATGAAAACCGGCAGAAAATAGGGAACTTTGAAATTAACATTGCAGGCTCCGTGAGCTGCTCCCCTAAACTTGCCAGTTATGTGATCATGATCTCTAACCCTATCCGCGCCAAGTTCGTCCCCGCAAATGTAGCAAGATGATGTAGTCTGAAAAGCATCGATCTCTTTTTCAGTCATCATCGTCATTGGTACCACATTTTTATACACCCCTCGGACAAAACATGTCATATCTTTAAGTTTTTCCAGAAACACTTGTACCGCATCTTCACCCCTGTAAAGAATTGGCTCAAACGTTTCCCCAGTGTTGCTTACCATAAGCATACAGAAAGACATAACTTCATGCTGGTGACGAATATTCGTATAAGAGTGTTCTTCCTCCGGATTACAACTTGAAACCTTACTCAGAATGCATTCAAAATCTGCATACACCACGTACGGAATTCGGGTGGAGTGTGAAAAGTTTTTAAATTTTAAAAAGGCATCATCCTCAGTTGGGAGAATAATTTTCGAAGGAGAATTTCGAATACAATCTATCTTATGATCCTCTAAAGATTCCTTCGAATAGCAAGGTTTAAAGCAACGCTTGCAAATGTGTATCGCGCATTTATGCTTGGTGATTTGCCTGTGAATTAATTTGTTAAAATTTTTAATCCAGCAGTAATGTGACATATTTCCCTCAACGAGATATAGAAGATCACGGTGATCAACAAGTTCCTGATCAACAATCTTAATAGGATAAACATTATTTTTCTCATCCAAACCGAAAACATTTATCGAAATGTTATTTTTCTGCTCAAATGTTGGAATTTTGGAAATTTCCACAGGATAGCTTATGCATTCCCAATCATAACCATTGTTAAATTCAACAGTATTGTACTTTGAGACGCGGTCAGCATGATCGGGTATATGTTTTGCCCAGATTGCATATTTAAAACAGAAATGGTCTTTGTTTTTTACATTAATGACTGCGTGGGTTAGTTTAATTTTATTAGGAATCGCGATAAATGATGACCCCCTAAGCGGTTTATACCGGTTTATCCTCAGCTCCAACCCCATAATTTTGCTTAATGTCCAGCCAGATCCTTTAGCAGCATTTTCCGATTTCTCCTTTAATAATTTGGCAAAAAGCCTCTCCAAAATTACTGACACATTATCCGCCTGTAAAACTCGAACGTTTTTTGTTTTAAACCACCTTTCTTGAGTCTCAAATCTTTCTTCAAGAACTCCATTATTAAACTCAGCATTTACAAGAATATTGATTTTGAGAGCAGTCATTTTCAAACTATCCCGTATTTTATTTAAAAGCAAATTCTTAATGCTGTCTAAAAAAACAACAAGATCTGTATGTTCTCCTCCTCCGGTCACCCAAAACGTTTTAAGACGTCCATTGACGGCAGACTCCAACTCTACGACTGATGACACTGCTCCTCCTCCAGTTTGCCGGATCGCATGACGTCGATGAACCCCCGACAGCTCATGACCAGCGATGTATCTCGGATCGTAATAAACATAGCAGACCTCGCACAGCTTCATTTTCTCGTTTTCAACTATTTGGATTTCCCTTCTGAAATGAGTTTACCGGCACATGTTTCAAGCTTTTATAACTTTTAACCCTCCCCTTTCACTTTATAAAATAGGATTAAGGTGTATAAAATAAAATGACAACGACCATTTTCTTATTCTACGAAGATGAAATCTTTCTTTTTTATTAACGATAAACTTTCATTCCAAGCATCATTATTATATGCTACAATTTCCTCGTCCGTTGCTTCAAAATACTTCGGCAAATATATTTTTCTTCGAATGCCATTAAAATTGATTTCCGCCACCAGTGGCGTTCCATATCGGGTTTTTGCTTTAAAAATTCGTTCAACATGGTACAGTGTACCCTCTTCTAATTCTTCTTTTTTTAAATGCTGCGCCTCGGCTTGCTGGCTTAGCAATTTATTCTTGATAGAAGTAGACGTCATCTATAAAATAAGAAAACGGTGCATTTTAAATAAATCAATTGGAAAATGCTTTCAAACATTACTCTTCAATTAAGGAAGTGAAAAAATACTCACAGCTTATTTGGCTTAAGTTGTTGATGTTCTTATCAAAGATGCTGCCAACCGTCTGCAATGGTAAGTTCTCTAGCGATTTCTGCTATGACTGCGGTATACGGCCTCCTCTCAAAGCCTTAATTCCAAAGTTGATGCTAACCTAAGTTCTCCAGCTCCTGTATTTCTGCTGCGAATGTGAAATACGGTCTCCTCCCCGAGCTTTTATACTTAAAATTCTCATCCCACAGTGCTATTCTCATCCCAACAACCTCATTTATCAAATTTGCACAGACGTGCAATTAAAGTCAACTTTTTTAACTTCCCTGACATTGACCATCTGCCGTTTCGTTAATGAACACGTGCAGTGGATGATAATCTTTAAAATTTCCTCACATTGGTCATCAATCAACTATGATGCGCATACACAGCGTAAGATAATTTCTTTCGCCTCTAATATCGTTTTTATTCATCCTCGCTTGTTCACCCAGAGTCTCAACGAGCACGTGTAGTGAGGTTTTTATTCCCTCACATTGAACATTCATATGAACTCATAATCGTGCAACCCGTTGCTCAACCATCATTCTTACTTAATATATACAGCGTACCTCATCATTTCTTATAAAGAATATGCCGCGTATCTTCCCTGAGACCCATCCATTATCGTTGATGTGAGTCGTTGCTCCGTATTTCTTAAAAAGGATGTGCAATTTGCACATATTAGCGCGTATGCACGATAGCAGTCCTCCGTCTCCGCCCAGCCTATCCATCATCGTTGACGTGATCTTAAACCTCATCATTTCTTATAAAGAATATGCCGCGTATCATCCCCATCCCCCATCCATTATCGTTGATGGGAGTCTTGACCCCGTATTTCTTAAAAAGGATGTGCAATTTGCTCCGCCCAGCCTATCCATCATCGTTGACGTGATCTTAAACCTCATCATTTCTTATAAAGAATATGCCGCGTATCATCCCCAGCCCCCCATCCATTATCGTTGATGGGAGTCTTGACCCCGTATTTCTTAAAAAGGATGTGCAATTTGCATATATTAGCGCGTATGCACGATAGCAGTCCTCCGTCTCCGCCCAGCCTATCCATCATTGTTGACGTGATCTTAACCCTCATCATTTCTTTTAAAGAATATGCCGCGTATCTTCCCCGAGCCCCATCCATTATCGTTGATGGGAGTCTTGGCCCCGTATTTCTTAAAAAGGATGTGCAATTTGCGCGTATGCACGATAGCAGTCCTCCGTCTCCGCCCAGCCTGTCCATCATCGTTGACGTGATCTTAACCCTCATCATTTCTTATAAAGAATATGCCGCGTATCTTTCCCGAGCCCCATCCATTATCGTTGATGGGAGTCTTGACCCCGTATTTCTTAAAAAGGATGTGAAATTTGCGCGTATGCACGATAGCAGTCCTCCGTCTCCGCCCAGCCTGTCCATCATCGTTGACGTGATCTTAACCCTCATCATTTCTTATAAAGAATATGCCGCGTATCTTCCCCGAGCCCCATCCATTATCGTTGATGGGAGTCTTGGCCCCGTATTTCTTAAAAAGGATGTGCAATTTGCATATATTAGCGTTCCTCCAATAGCGTTGCTTCAAACGATCACACGATAGTAGTCCCTCCAATAGCGTTGCTTCAAACGATATCGTGGTGAAATGCGAACCTGCCTTATATAAGCCTCATGCAGGAACACGATGAGCATTCAAAATGGAGTTCTGTATCAGCAGCATCATATACTTCATCCCGTTGAGAGTGCCAACCTCTTCGCCTCGCAAGGCAGCACCAATGTGCGGCTTTTGCAGGTTACGGAATCCTGAGCTTCCAGTCATTGGGCTTGAGAGGAAGCACTTGCTCGCCATTTTTGACTATAGCATCCCTGCAGATACATATTGTGATCTATGTGGGAAGACAACAGTGATATGCATTCGGCCGGCGACTGAATGCCCGGAGTGCTCCGACCCTGGGGGCACTTCGTCTGCTCAGCCGAGGGGCCACAGCCCTTTGATTGCTGGGGATGATCATCTTCCACTACCGCTGGATCTCAGCGTCAACCAATCCAGCGCTGGGGACGACCGGAGCACTCCATCTCCATCGCTGCTTCGGGCATATTTAACGGAGGGAATGTTAAGGTCTCCGGAGCTGGAGACATCGCTGACGGAGGATTTTCTTTCGGCAATGACTCCTCTACCGGTGCTCTCCGAGGATGACATTTCTCTTCTCAGACCGTCATCCTCCTCACCACCTCCGCTGATCCCCATAGCAGCCGCAGTCTTCCCACCGCCTGCTATCGCCTCACCACCCACCGCCGAACCACCCCTTGCTGTCGCTTCGACGCCTGCCGATGTTCAACCACCCGCTATTGCTTCGACGCCTGCATCTTCTTCACCACCTGTCACAACGCCACCGCTCGCTGCTATTTCTCCAACTCGAAAAGTCTCTCCAAGAGATCCTCGTTTGAGAAGAAAACCGGCGGTGTCGGTTATTCACCATTAACGTGAGCGTGTTTGAAAAACAGTTTCAGTTCTTTAAATGTTTTTTTTGATTGTGTTGTGAAGTGAAAACTATTTCAGTGCATTTAATTTTGTTGACAGTACGTTGTTTAGTGGAAAAAAAGTTTCAATGTGAATTTTTTTTATTTCTTACGCACATTATGTGTTAATTTTTTTTTTCCAATAAATTGGAAATTGTTTGTTTTGGCATTTTTTATCAGATGTTAAATTTTTTTTCCAATAAATTGGAAATTATTTGTATTTTTCGATAATTAATCAAATTTTACTTGAAATAAAAAATGAATTACTACTATATTGCCTAATGTGTTTAATTTCCAAAAATAAAATCCTCATTCACCCCTTACCCTGTACTGCCAAGTCGAAAGAAATCGCAAGGCGTCTTGTAGAGAGAAAAAAGGTAAGAAAAAAAAAGATCTTTGCACGCTCACGCTGCTCGATCGTCATGTGTTTCTGCGCTGTTCGATCGTCATTCCAATCGTACACCTCTAGAGTCACACCGCTTAGATATATATCGAACTCTTCAATATATCTCACAGTCATGAGAATCGAGTGAGAATAAAGCTGCGACGTTGCCATATTGCCCCGCTCACGCTGCTCAATCGTCATTTGTTTCATCACGCAGCTCTATCGTCATTTGTTTGCACACGCTACTGGATCGTCATTTGTTTCCTCACGCTGCTCAATCGTCATTTGTTTGCACACGCTACTGGATCGTCACTTGTTCCCTCACGCTGATCAATCGTCATTTGTTTGCATACGCTACCGGATCGTCATTTGTTTTCTAACGCTGCTCAATCGTCATTTGTTTGCGCACGCTGCTCAATCGTCATTTGTTTCTGCGCAGCTCGATCGTCATTTCGATCGGCTTTTGTTTAACTAGTTCCACGCCTTAACACCGCGCGGCGCCACTTTACACTCTCACGTGGCCCTTCTCGACCAATCACAACGCTCGATTTTCGATTTATTCAACGATTCGATATATTGAACGATTCGATACATAAAATGGAAAACGATCGGCTTTTGTTTCACTAGTTCCGCTCGTTAACAACGCGTGGCGCCACTTTCCATTCTCACGTGACCTTTTTCAGCCAATCACAACGCTTGAATTTCGATATATCGAACGATTCGATATATCGAATGGTTAACGATCGGCTTTTGTTTCACTAGTTTCGCAAGTTAACAACGCGGGGCGCCACTTTGCACACCCACGTGACCTTTTTCAGCCAATCACAACGCTCGAGTTTCGATATATCGATATATCGATACATAAAAAACATCGAATCGATATATCGAATCGAAAAATCCAAGATGGCGGCCAAATCCAAGATGGCGGAGGTGGTCCAGGAACCCCATTTCCTATCTACTCTAATGTTATCTTTGTGTCTTATTGGTACTTACGTGTTACAGGTTAACAATCGTTTACGTCTTCTTAAAAAATGGAGGTAATATCAGCATTATTTTGGAAAATATGGAGGTAATAGTTAGATTAACTCTTCGACGGCCATCGGGAAAACTATGTAGCATTTATATGTGCCGTCCCATAGGTAGCAATGGGACATATTGGTCCCGTACTAATGTTATCTTTGTGTCTAATTGGTACTTACGTGTTACAGGTTAACAATCGTTTACGTCTTCTTAAAAAATGGAGGTAATATCAGCATTATTTTGGAAAATATGGAGGAAATAGTTATATTAACTCTTCGACGGCCATCAGGAAAACTATGTAGCATTTATATGTGCCGTCCCATAGGTAGCAATGGGACATATTGGTCCCGTACTAATGTTATCTTTGTGTCTCATTGGTACTTAAGTGTTACTGGTTAACAATCGTTTACGTCTTCCTAAAAAATGGAGGTAATATCAGCATTATTTTGGAAAATATGGAGGAAATAGTTACATTTACTCTTCGACGGCCATAGGGATAACTATGTAGCATTTATATGTGCCGTCCCACAGGTAGCAATGGGACATATTGGTCCCGTACTTATGTTATCTTTGTGTCTTATTGGTACTTACGTGTTACAGGATAACAATCGTTTACGTCTTCTGAGAAAAAATGGAGGTAATATCAGCATTATTTTGGAAAATATGGAGGAAATAGTTATATTAACTCTTCGACGGCCATCGGAAAAACTATGTAGCATTTATACGTGCCGTCCCATAGGTAGCAATGGGACATATTGGTCCCGTACTAATGTTATCTTTGTGTCTCATTGGTACTTAAGTTTACAGGTTAACAATCGTTTACGTCTTCTTAAAACATGGAGGTAATATCAGCCTTATTTTGGAAAATATGGAGGAAATAGTTATATTAACTCTTCGACGGCCATCGGGATAACTATGTAGCATTTATATGTGCCGTTACATAGGTAGCAATGGGACATATTGGTCACGTACTAATGTTATATTTGTATCCCGTTGGTACCTACGAGTTACAGGTTAACAATCGTTTACGTCTTCTGAGAAAAAATTAAGGTAATATCAGCATTATTTTGGAAAATATGGAGGATATAGTTATATTAACTCTTCGACGGCCATTGGGACAACTATGTAGCATTTATATGTGCCATCCCAAGGGTAGCAATGGGACATATTGGTCCCATACTAATGTTATATTTGTGTCCCATTGGTACTTACGTGTTACAGGTTAACAATTGTTTACCTTTTCTGAGAAAAAATGGACGAAATATCAGCATTATTTTGGAAAATATGGAGGAAATAGTTATATAAACTCCTCGACGGCCATCGGGATGACTATGTAGCATGTATATGTGCCGTCCCATACGTAGCAATGGGACATATTGGTCCCGCACTAAAGTTATCTTTGTGTCCCATTGATACTTAAGTGTTACAGGTTAACAATCGTTTACGTCTTCTGAGAAAAAATGAAGGTAATATCAGCATTATTTTGGAAAATATGGAGGAAATAGTTATATTAACTCTTCGACGGCCATCGGGATAACTATGTAGCATTTATATGTGCCATCCCATAGGTAGCAATGGGACATATTGGTCCCGTGCTAATGTTATCTTTGTGTCCCATCGGTACTTACGTGTTACAGGTTAACAATCGTTTACGTCTTCTGAGAAAAAATGGAGGTAATATCAGCATTATTTTGGAAAATATGGATGAAATAGTTATATTAACTCTTCGACGGCCGTCGAGGTAACTATGTAGCATTTATATGTGCCATCCCATAGGTAGCAGGGGGACATATTGGTCCCGTACTAATGTTATATATGTGTCCCATTGGTACCTACGTGTTACAGGTTAACAATCGTTTACGTCTTCTGAGAAAAAATGGAGGTAATATCAGCATTATTTTGGAAAATATGGAGGAAATAGTTATATTTACTCTTAGACGGCCATCGGGATAACTATGTAGCATTTATATGTGCCGTCCCATAGGTAGCAATGGGACATATTGGTCCCGTACTAATGTTATCTTTGTGTCTAATTGGTACTTACGGGATACATGTTAACAATCGTTTACGTCTTCTGAGAATAAATGGAGGTAATATCAGCATTATTTTGGAAAATATGGAGGAAATATTTATATTAACTCTTCGACGGCCATCGGGATAACTATGTAGCATTTATATGTGCCATCCCATAGGTAGCAATGGGACATATTGGTCCCGTACTAATGTTATCTTTGTGTCCCATTGGTACTTACGTGTTACAGGTTAACAATCGTTTACGTCTTCTGAGAAAAAAAATGGAGGTAATATCAGCATTATATTGGAAAATATGGAGGAAATAGTTATATTAACTCTTCGACGGCCATCGGGAAAACTATGTAGCATTTATATGTGCCGTTCCATAGGTAGCAATGGGACATATTGGTCCCGTACTAATGTTATCTTTGTGTCTCATTGGTACTTAAGTTTACAGGTTAACAATCGTTTACGTCTTCTTAAAAAATGTAGTTAATATCAGCATTATTTTGGAAAATATGGAGGAAATAGTTATATTAACTCTTCGACGGCCATCGGGATAACTATGTAGCATTTATATGTGCCGTCCCATAGGTAGCAATGGGACATATTGGTCCCGTACTTATGTTATCTTTGTGTTTCATTGGTACTTAAGTGTTACTGGTTAACAATCGTTTACGTCTTCTGAGAAAAAATGGAGGTAATATCAGCATTATTTTTGAAAATATGGAGGAAATAGTTATATTAACTCTTCGACGGCCATCGGGATAACTATGTAGCATTGATAAGTGCCGTTACATAGGTAGCAATGGGACATATTGGTCCCGTACTAATGTTATCTTTGTGTCTAATTGGTACTTACGTGTTACAGGTTAACAATCGTTTACGTATTCTGAGAAAAAATGGAGGTAATATCAGCATTATTTTGGAAAATATGGCGGAAAAAGTTATATTAACTCTTCGACGGCCATCGAGATAACTATGTAGCATTTATATGTGCCGTCCCATAGGTAGCAATGGTACATATTGGTCCCGTACTAATGTTATATTTGTATCCCGTTGGTACCTACGAGTTACAGGTTAACAATCGTTTACGTCTTCTGAGAAAAAATGAAGGTAATATCAGCATTATTTTGGAAAATATGGAGGAAATAGTTATATTTACTCTTCGACGGCCATCGGGATAACTATGTAGCATTTATATGTGCCGTCCCATAGGTAGCAATGGGACATATTGGTCCCGTGCTAATGTTATCTTTGTGTCCCATCGGTACTTACGTGTTACAGGTTAACAATCGTTTACGTCTTCTGAGAAAAAATGGAGGTAATATCAGCATTATTTTGAAAAATATGGAGGAAATAGTTTTATTAACTCTTTGACGGCCATCGGGATAACTATGTTGCATTTATTTGTGCCGTCCAATAGGTAGCAATGGGACATATTGGTCCCGTACTAATGTTATCTTTGTGTCTAATTGGTACTTACGTGTTACAGGTTAACAATCGTTTACGTCTTCTTAAAAAATGGAGGTAATATCAGCATTATTTTGGAAAATATGGAGGAAATAGTTATATTAACTCTTCGACGGCCATCGGGAAAACTATGTAGCATTTATATATGCCGTCCCATAGGTAGCAATGGGACATATTGGTCCCGTACTAATGTTATCTTTGTGTCTCATTGGTACTTAAGTGTTACTTTTTAACAATCGTTTACGTCTTCCTAAAAAATGGAGGTAATATCAGCATTATTTTGGAAAATATGGAGGAAATAGTTACATTTACTCTTCGATGACCATAGGGATAACTATGTAGCATTTATATGTGCCGTCCCACAGGTAGCAATGGGACATATTGGTCCCGTACTAATGTTATCTTTGTGTCTAATTGGTACTTACGTGTTACAGGATAACAATCGTTTACGTCTTCTGTGAAAAAATGGAGGTAATATCAGCATTATTTTGGAAAATATGGAGGAAATAGTTATATTAACTCTTCGACGGCCATCGGGAAAACTATGTAGCATTTATATGTGCCGTCCCATAGGTAGCAATGGGACATATTGGTCCCGTACTAATGTTATCTTTGTGTCTCATTGGTACTTAAGTTTACAGGTTAACAATCGTTTACGTCTTCTTAAAAAATGGAGTTAATATCAGCATTATTTTGGAAAATATGGAGGAAATAGTTATATTAACTCTTCGACGGCCATCGGGATAACTATGTAGCATTTATATGTGCCGTCCCATAGGTAGCAATGGGACATATTGGTCCCGTACTAAAGTTATCTTTGTGTTTCATTGGTACTTAAGTGTTACTGGTTAACAATCGTTTACGTCTTCTGAGAAAAAATGGAGGTAATATCAGCATTATTTTGGAAAATATGGAGGAAATAGTTATATTAACTCTTCGACGGCCATCGGTATAACTATGTAGCATTTATATGTGCCATCCCATAGGTAGCAATGGTACATATTGGTCCCGTAGTAATGTTATCTTTGTGTCTAATTGGTACTTACGTGTTACAGGTTAACAATCGTTTACGTCTTCCTAAAAAATGGAGGTAATATCAGCATTATTTTGGAAAATATGGAGGAAATATTTATATTAACTCTTCGACGGCCATCGGGAAAACTATGTAGCATTTATATGTGCCGTCCCATAGGTAGCAATGGGACATATTGGTCCCGTACTAATGTTATCTTTGTGTCTAATTGGTACTTACGTGTTACAGGTTAACAATCGTTTACGTCTTCTTAAAAAATGGAGGAAATATCAGCATTATTTTGGAAAATATGGAGGAAATAGTTATATTAACTCTTCGACGGCCATCGGGAAAACTATGTAGCATTTATATGTGCCGTCCCATAGGTAGCAATGGGACATATTGGTCCCGTACTAATGTTATCTTTGTGTCTCATTGGTACTTACGTGTTACAGGTTAACAATCGTTTACGTCTTCTTAAAAAATGGAGGTAATATCAGCATTATTTTGGAAAATATGGAGGAAATAGTTATATTAACTCTTCGACGGCCATCGGGAAAACTATGTAGAATTTATATGTGCCGTCCCAATGGGACATATTGGTCCCGTACTAATGTTATCTTTGTGTCTCATTGGTACTTAAGTGTTACTGGTTAACAATCGTTTACGTCTTCTTAAAAAATGGAGGTAATATCAGCATTATTTTGGAAAATATGGAGGAAATAGTTATATTTACTCTTCGACGGCCATCGGGATAACTATGTAGCATTTATATGTGCCGTTTCACAGGTAGCAATGGGACATATTGGTCCCGTACTAATGTTATCTTTGTGTCTAATTGGTACTTACGTGTTGCAGGTTAACAATCGTTTACGTCTTCTGAGAAAAAATGGAGGTAATATCAGCATTATTTTGGAAAATATGGATGAAATAGTTATATTAACTCTTCAACGGCCATCGGGGTAACTATGTAGCATTTATATCTGCCATCCCATAGGTAGCAATGGGACATATTGGTCCCGTACTATTGTTATATATGTGTCCCATTGGTACCTACGTGTTACAGGTTAACAATCGTTTACGTCTTCTGAGAAAAAACGGAGGTAATATCAGCATTATTTTGGAAAATTTGGAGGAAATAGTTATATTAACTCTTCGACGGCCAACGGGATAACTATGTAGCATTTATATGTGCCATCCCTTAGGTAGCAATGGGACATATTGGTCCCGTACTAATGTTATCTTTGTGTCTAATTGTTACTTACGGGTTACAGGTTAACAATCGTTTACGTCTTCTGAGAAAAAATGGAGGTAATATCAGCATTATTTTGGAAAATATGGAGGAAATATTTATATTAACTCTTCGACGGCCATCGGGATAACTATGTAGCATTTATATGTGCCATCCCATAGGAAGCAATGGGACATATTGGTCCCGTACTAATGTTATCTTTGTGTCCCATTGGTACTTACGTGTTACAGGTTAGCAATCGTTTACGTCTTCCGAGAAAAAATGGAGGTAATATCAGCATTATTTTGGAAAATATGGAGGAAATAGTTATATTAACTCTTCGACGGCCATCGGGAACACTATGTAGCTTTTATATGTGCCGTCCCATAGGTAGCAATGGGACATATTGTTCCCGTACTAATGTTATCTTTGTGTCTCATTGGTACTTAAGTTTACAGGTTAACAATCTTTTACGTCTTCTTAAAAAATGGAGTTAATATCAGCATTATTTTGGAAAATATGGAGGAAATAGTTATATTAACTCTTCGACGGCCATCGGGATATCTATGTAGCATTTATATGTGCCGTCCCATAGGTAGCAATGGGACATATTGGTCCCGTACTAATGTTATCTTTGTGTTTCATTGGTACTAAAGTGTTACTGGTTAACAATCGTTTACGTCTTCTTAAAACATGGAGGTAATATCAGCCTTATTTTGGAAAATATGGAGGAAATAGTTATATTAACTCTTCGACGGCCATCGGGATAACTATGTAGCATTTATATGTGCCGTTACATAGGTAGCAATGGGACATATTGGTCACGTACTAATGTTATATTTGTATCCCGTTGGTACCTACGAGTTACAGGTTAACAATCGTTTACGTCTTCTGAGAAAAAATGAAGGTAATATCAGCATTATTTTGGAAAATATGGAGGATATAGTTATATTAACTCTTCGACGGCCATTGGGACAACTATGTAGCATTTATATGTGCCGTCCCATAGGTAGCAATGGGACATATTGGTCACGTACTAATGTTATCTTTGTGTCCCATCGGTACTTACGTGTTACAGGTTAACAATCGTTTACGTCTTCTGAGAAAAAATGGAGGTAATATCAGCATTATTTTGAAAAATATGGAGGAAATAGTTATATTAACTCTTTGACGGCCATCGGGATAACTATGTTGCATTTATTTGTGCCGTCCCATAGGTAGCAATGGGACATATTGGTCCCGTACTAATGTTATATTTGTGTCCCATTGGTACCGACGTGTTACAGGTTACAATCGTTTACGTCTTCTTAAAAAATGGAGGTAATATCAGCATTATTTTGGAAAATATGGAGGAAATAGTTATATTAACTCTTCGACGGCCATCGGGAAACTATGTAGCATTTATATGTGCCGTCCCATAGGTAGCAATGGGACATATTGGTCCCGTACTAATGTTATCTTTGTGTCCCATTGGTACTTACTTGTTAAAGGTTAACAATCGTTTACGTCTTCTGAGAAAAAATGGAGGTAATATCAGCATTATTTTGGAAAATATGGAGGAAATAGTTATATTAACTCTTCGACGGCCATCGGGATAACTATGTAGCATTTATATGTGCCATCCCAAGGGTAGCAATGGGACATATTGGTCCCATACTAATGTTATATTTGTGTCCCATTGGTACATACGTGTTACAGGTTAACAATCGTTTACCTTTTCTGAGAAAAAATGGAGGTAGTATCAGCAATATTTTGGTAAATATGGAGAAAATAGTTATATTTACTCTTCGACGGCCATCGGGATAACTATATAGCATTTATATGTGCCGTCCCATAGGTAGCAATGGGACATATTGGTCCCGTACTAGTGTTATCTTTGTGTCCCATTGGTACTTACGTGTTACAGGTAAACAATCGTTTACGTCTTCTTAAAAAATGGAGGTAATATCAGCATTATTTTGGAAAATATGGAGGAAATAGTTATATAAACTCCTCGACGGCCATCGGGATGACTATGTAGCATTTATAAGTGCCGTCCCATACGTAGCAATGGGACATATTGGTCCCGCACTAAAGTTATCTTTGTGTCCCATTGATACTTAAGTGTTACAGGTTAACAATCGTTTACGTCTTCTGAGAAAAAATGAAGGTAATATCAGCATTATTTTGGAAAATATGGAGGAAATAGTTATATTAACTCTTCGACGGCCATCGGGATAACTATGTAGCATTTATATGTGCCGTACCATAGGTAGCAATGGGACATATTGGTCCCGTGCTAATGTTATCTTTGTGTCCCATCGGTACTTACGTGTTACAGGTTAACAATCGTTTACGTCTTCTGAGAAAAAATGGAGGTAATATCAGCATTATTTTGGAAAATATGGATGAAATAGTTATATTAACTCTTCGATGGCCATCGGGGTAACTATGTAGCATTTATATGTGCCATTCCATAGGTAGCAATGGGACATATTGGTCCCGTACTAATGTTATATATGTCTCCCATTGGTACCTACGTGTTACAGGTTAACAATCGTTTACGTCTTCTGAGAAAAAATGGAGGTAATATCAGCATTATTTTGGAAAATATGGCTGAAATAGTTATATTAACTCTTCGACGGTCATCGGGATGACTATGTACCATTTATATATGCCGTCCCATAGGTAGCAATGGGACATATTGGTCCCGTACTAATGTTATCTTTGTGTATAATTGGTACTTACGGGATACAGGTTAACAATCGTTTACGTCTTCTGAGAAAAAATGGAGGTAATATCAGCATTATTTTGGAAAATATGGAGGAAATAGTTATATTAACTCTTCGACGGCCATCGTGAAAACTATGTAGCCTTTATATGTGCCGTCCCATAGGTAGCAATGGGTTATATTGGTCCCGTTCTAATGTTATCTGTGTGTCTCATTGGTACTTAAGTTTACAGGTTAACAATCGTTTACGTCTTCTTAAAAAATGGAGTTAATATCAGCATTATTTTTGAAAATATGGAGGAAATAGTTATATTAACTCTTCGACGGCCATCGGGATAACTATGTAGAATTTATATGTGCCGTCCCATAGGTAGCAATGGGACATATTGGTCCCGTACTAATGTTATCTTTGTGTTTCATTGGTACTTATGTGTTACTGGTTAACAATCGTTTACATCTTCTTAAAAAATGGAAGTAATATCAGCATTATTTTGGAAAATATGGAGGAAATAGTTATATTAACTCTTCGACGGCCATCGGGAAAACTATGTAGCATTTATATGTGCCGTCCCATAGGTAGCAATGGGACATATTGGTCCCGTACTAATGTTATCTTTGTGTCTCATTGGTACTTAAGTTTACAGGTTAACAATCGTTTACGTCTTCTTAAAAAATGGAGTTAATATCAGCATTATTTTGGAAAATATGGAGGAAATAGTTATATTAACTCTTCGACGGCCATCGGGATAACTATGTAGAATTTATATGTGCCGTCCCATAGGTAGCAATGGGACATATTGGTCCCGTACTAATGTTATCTTTGTGTTTTATTGGTACTTATGTGTTATTGGTTAACAATCGTTTACATCTTCTTAAAAAATGGAGGTAATATCAGCATTATTTTGGAAAATATGGAGGAAATAGTTATATTAACTCTTCGACGGCCATCGGGATAACTATGTAGCATTTATATGTGCCGTCCCATAGGTAGCAATGGGACATATTGGTCCCGTGCTAATGTTATCTTTGTGTCCCATCGGTACTTACGTGTTACAGGTTAACAATCGTTTACGTCTTCTGAGAAAAAATGGAGGTAATATCAGCATTATTTTGAAAAATATGGAGGAAATAGTTATATTTACTCTTTGACGGCCATCGGGATAACTATGTTGCATTTATTTGTGCCGTCCAATAGGTAGAATGGGACATATTGGTCCCATACTAATGTTATCTTTGTGTCTTATTGGTACTTACGTGTTACACGTTAACAATCGTTTACGTCTTCTTAAAAAATGGAGGTAATATCAGCATTATTTTGGAAAATATGGAGGAAATAGTTATATTAACTCTTCGACGGCCATCGTGAAAACTATGTAGCATTTATATGTGCCGTCCCATAGGTAGCAATGGGACATATTGGTCCCGTACTAATGATATCTTTGTGTCTCATTGGTACTTAAGTGTTACTGGTTAACAATCGTTTACGTCTTCTTAAAAAATGGAGGTAATATCAGCATTATTTTGGAAAATATGGAGGAAATAGTTATATTTACTCTTCGACGGCCATCGGGATAACTATGTAGCATTTATATGTGCCGTCCCACAGGTAGCAATGGGACATATTGGTCCCGTACTAATGTTATCTTTGTGTCTAATTGGTACTTACGTGTTACAGGTTAACAATCGTTTACGACTTCTGAGAAAAAATGGAGGTAATATCAGCATTATTTTGGAAAATATGGAGGAAATAGTTATATTAACTCTTCGACGGCCATCGGGAAAACTATGTAGCATTTATATGTGCCGTCCCATAGGTAGCAATGGGACATATTGGTCCCGTACTAATGTTATTTTTGTGTCTCATTGGTACTTAAGTTTACAGGTTAACAATCGTTTACGTCTTCTTAAAAAATGGAGGTAATATCAGCATAATTTTGGAAAATATGGAGGAAATAGTTATATTAACTCTTCGACGGCCATCGGGATAACTATGTAGCATTTATATGTGCCGTTACATAGGAAGCAATGGGACATATTGGTCCCGTACTAATGTTATCTTTGTGTCTAATTGGTACTTACGTGTTACAGGTTAACAATCGTTTACGTATAAAAAAAAAAAATGGAGGTAATATCAGCATTATTTTGGAAAATATGGAGGAAATAGTTATATTAACTCTTCGACGGCCATCGGGATAACTATGTAGCATTTATATGTGCCGTCCCATAGGTAGCAATGGGACATATTGGTCCCGTACTAATGTTATATTTGTATCCCGTTGGTACCTACGAGTTACAGGTTAACAATCGTTTACGTCTTCTGAGAAAAAATGAAGGTAATATCAGCATTATTTTGGAAAATATGGAGGAAATAGTTATATTAACTCTTCGACGGCCATCGGGATAACTATGTAGCATTTATATGTGCCGTCTTATAGGTAGCAATTGGACATATTGGTCCCGTGCTAATGTTATCTTTGTGTCCCATCGGTACTTACGTGTTACAGGTTAACAATCGTTTACGTCTTCTGAGAAAAAATGGAGGTTAAATCAGCATTATTTTGGAAAATATGGAAGAAATATTTATATTAACTCTTCGACGGCCATCGGGATAACTATGTAGCATTTATATGTGCCATCCTATAGGTAGCAATGGGACATATTGGTCCCGTACTAATGTTATCTTTGTGTCCCATTGGTACTTACGTGTTACAGGTTAACAATCGTTTACGTCTTCTGAGAAAAAATGGAGGTAATATCAGCATTATTTTGGAAAATATGGAGGAAATAGTTATATTAACTCTTCGACGACCATCGGGAAAACTATTCAGCATTTATATGTGCCGTCCCATAGGTAGCAATGGGACATATTGGTCCCGTACTAATGTTATCTTTGTGTCTCATTGGTACTTAAGTTTACAGGTTAACAATCGTTTACGTCTTCTTAAAAAATGGAGTTATTATCAGCATTATTTTGGAAAATATGGAGGAAATAGTTATATTAACTCTTCGACGGCCATCGGGATAACTATGTTGCATTTATATGTGCCGTCCCATAGGTAGCAATGGGACATATTGGTCCCGTACTAATGTTATCTTTGTGTTTCATTGGTACTTAAGTGTTACTGGTTAACAATCGTTTACGTCTTCTTAAAAAATGGAGGTAATATCAGCATTATTTTGGAAAATATGGAGGAAATAGTTATATTAACTCTTCGACGGCCATCGGGATAACTATGTAGCATTTATATGTGCCGTTACATAGGTAGCAATGGGACATATTGGTCCCGTACTAATGTTATCTTTGTGTCTTATTGGTACTTACGTGTTACAGGTTAACAATCGTTTACGTATTCTGAGAAAAAATGGAGGTAATATCAGCAATATTTTGGAAAATATGGAGGAAATAGTTATATGAACTCTTCGAGGGTCATCGGGATAACTATGTAGCATTTATATGTGCCGTCCCATAGGTAGCAATGGTACATATTGGTCCCGTACTAATGTTATCTTTGTGTCTTATTGGTACTTACGTGTTACAGGTTAACAATCGTTTACGTCTTCTGAGAAAAAATGGAGGTAATATCAGCATTATTTTGGAAAATATGGAGGAAATAGTTATATTAACTCTTCGACGGCCATCGGGACAACTATGTAGCATTTATATGTGCCGTCCCATAGGTAGCAATGGGACATATTGGTCCCGTACTAATGTTATCTTTGTGTCTCATTGGTACTTAAGTTTACAGGTTAACAATCGTTTACGTCTTCTTAAAAAATGGAGTTAATATCAGCATTATTTTGGAAAATATGGAGGAAATAGTTATATTAACTCTTCGACGGCCATCGGGATAACTATGTAGCATTTATATGTGCCATCCCATAGGTAGCAATGGGACATATTGGTCCCGTACTAAAGTTATCTTTGTGTTTCATTGGTACTTAAGTGTTACTGGTTAACAATCGTTTACGTCTTCTTAAAAAATGGAGGTAATATCAGCATAATTTTGGAAAATATGGAGGAAATAGTTATATTAACTCTTCGACGGCCATCGGGAGAACTATGTAGCATTTATATGTGCCGTTACATAGGTAGCAATGGGACATATTGGTCCCGTACTAATGTTATCTTTGTGTCTAATTGGTACTTACGTGTTACAGGTTAACAATCGTTTACGTATTCTGAGAAAAAATGGAGGTAATATCAGCATTATTTTGGAAAATATGGAGGAAATAGTTATATTAACTCTTCGACGGCCATCGGGATAACTATGTAGCATTTATATGTGCCGTCCCATAGGTAGCAATGGGACATATTGGTCCCGTACTAATGTTATATTTGTATCCCGTTGGTACCTACGAGTTACAGGTTAACAATCGTTTACGTCTTCTGAGAAAAAATGAAGGTAATATCAGCATTATTTTGGAAAATATGGAGGAAATAGTTATATTAACTCTTCGACGGCCATCGGGATAACTATGTAGCATTTATATGTGCCGTCCCATAGGTAGCAATTGGACATATTGGTCCCGTGCTAATGTTATCTTTGTGTCCCATCGGTACTTACGTGTTACAGGTTAACAATCGTTTACGTCTTCTGAGAAAAAATGGAGGTAATATCAGCATTATTTTGGAAAATATGGAGGAAATATTTATATTTACTCTTCGACGGCCATCGGGATAACTATGTAGCATTTATATGTGCCATCCCATAGGTAGCAATGGGACATATTGGTCCCGTACTAATGTTATCTTTGTGTCCCATTGGTACTTACGTGTTACAGGTTAACAGTCGTTTACGTCTTTAGAGAAAAAATGGAGGTAATATCAGCATTATTTTGGAAAATATGGAGGAAATAGTTATATTAACTCTTCGACGGCCATCGGGAAAACTATGTAGCATTTATATGTGCCGTCCCATAGGTAGCAATGGGACATATTGGTCCCGTACTAATGTTATCTTTGTGTCTGATTGGTACTTAACCCCTCAAGCGTGACTTTAAATGGACATATTAAATCCCGCAGCGTGTGCGACGCAGCAGTTGCGTCCGCCTAAATCCATGCCTCAAGCGTGTGCGACGCACCGTTTGCGTCCACACTTTTCATTAAGAACTCTTATCGCTCACGCTCTGATATATATACTTCCAGTGAGTATATATGTGAGCTTATGGTGCCTGCTTTCTTTTTGTGCTTCTTTGTTGCCTGTATATATGAGTTCGTATTTTTAATTTTTTTTCCTGACTCATGCCTGGTAAAGAAAACGCTTACTCGCGACCCGTCGTCTTGTGCCTGACTGTGAACAGATCTTTCCACTCACGCTCCGATTTATTACTCTCAGAGAGCTTATGATTGCGTGTTGATGCTGACTGCTTTCTTTCTGTGGTTCCTTGTTATCTGCACTCCACATTTTCCCCTTTTTCTCTCATCATGGCAATGCTTTCGCAGGCATGGTCCATCCAGGCTTGGTCACTCAATGCTTCTCAGAACCTAATAAGGTCTATCCTCGTCTCCTATCTTATTTACGATGTTTACGGAGTTGAAGGGTCGAGGTTTCTTGACGCCTATTGCCGAAAGGCCTAAGCTGTATTGGTGGCTTTTTTATTTTTTTCTTCCTTTGGACCGGCCCCTTACTGAATCGCGCTTTCAAAAGTGGGTTCCCACAACTCCGAACGAATTTAGGGTGTACCTAAGTTTGCTTATGTTGATGGGGATAATTCAGAAACCAAGTATCAGAATGTACTTTAGTAGGAAACATATCTAAGAAACACCTTTTTTCCCCAATGTAATGAGCGAAGAAGGTTTTCGTTACTGACCAAATTTCTGCATTTTGTAGATAACACCGAAAAGGAAATTGCGGAAAGAGACCCGAAATTGTATAAATTTCTACCAATAAGTGAATATTTGAAAAATAAATTCCAGAAAGTATATATGCGAGGTAAAGAAGTCAGTGTCGATGAATCTTCGTTGTTGTGGAAAGGTAGGCTTTCGTGGAAACAGTATATTCCCATGAAAGCTTCCCGGTTTGGCATAAAAATGTTTGAACTTTGTGACTCCGCAGGATATTTGTGGAATTTTATAATTTACAGTGGCTCAGGGACAAAATTAGGCTGTGAAATAACCGAAGACACAGATCTTTTTTCTACAAAAGTTGTTCTAAGTTTGTGTGAGAAACTATTAGATTCGGAAAGATGGGTGTATTCATGGACAATTATTATAGTTGTCCCGATCTTTTCCAGAGATTGGTTCAGAGGACAAAAGATGCTGTTGGGACTGTTAGAATCACACGCAAAGGTATACCGATAAATCTAAAAAAGAAACTGAAGAAAGGAGAAGTAATTAGTGCAAAGTGTGGTAAATTAGTGGCGTTGAAGTGGAAATATAAGCGCGATGTCTCAATGCTGACAGCTAAACATTCAGACGATATGCAACACGTAAGTCTAAAGGGTGGGTTAGAATTGGTAAATAGGCCTACTTGTGTGATAGATTATTATAAATATATGGGTGGTGTAGACTTGAAAGATCAACTTCTGGAATCGTTCTTGCTAGAACGGAAAAGGACAAAAGTGTGGTATAAAAATTTATTCAACAACTTAGTAAATACGGCTGTGTTGAATGCTTACATTCTTTACTGCATGGCTGGAAACAAGAAAGATCATCTATCTTTCAGAATAGACTTAGTAAAAAAGATCATAGGCAAGTACCGCGGGCAGAATTTAGAAAAGCGCAAAGGACGGCCCTCAGATACCGACACTGAATGCACGCGATTGACAGGTCAGAATTTCATTCAAGCAAATCCTAAAACAGACACTTTTAAAGTTGGAAGAAGAAGGTGCGTGGTGTGTACGAAACACGGAAAGAGAAAAGAAACAAGGTACAGATGTAAAAACTGCCCAGGGACACCGTCTCTCTGCCTAGACCCCTGTTTTGCGCGATACCATACTCAGATCAACTACTAAACATCGGATATGGAGAGCAGAAAAAAATGAACGGCATGAAAAAATGTAAGTATAAATTTTTAATGATACAGTATAAACAATTTTAAATATAATTTAATTTTTTTGAATTTTTTAAAATAGCGATAACAATGCTAAAAATATTTAGGCTAATGTCTGCACAAATTCTTCGCTGCTTGCGAAAAAAAGGCACCCTGGGCGATTTAAATACCTCCGATTAAAGTCACGCTGGAGACATGGAATTGAGTGGACGCATATGCTGCGTCGCACACGCTGGAGGGGTTAAGTTTACAGGTTAACAATCGTTTACGTCTTCTTAAAAAATGGAGTTAATATCAGCATTATTTTGGAAAATATGGAGGTAATAGTTATATTAACTCTTCGACGGCCATCGGGATAACTATGTAGCATTTATATGTGCCGTCCCATAGGTAGCAATGGGACATATTGGTCCCGTACTAATGGTATCTTTGTGTTTCATTGGTACTTAAGTGTTACTGGTTAACAATCGTTTACGTCTTCTTAAAAAATGGAGGTAATATCAGCATTATTTTGGAAAATATGGAGGAAATAGTTATATTAACTCTTCGACGGCCATCGGGATAACTATGTAGCATTTATATGTGCCGTTACATAGGTAGCAATGGGACATATTGGTCCCGTACTAATGTTATCATTGTGTCTAATTGGTACTTACGTGTTACAGGTTAACAATCGTTTACGTATTCTGAGAAAAAATGGAGGTAATATCAGCATTATTTTGGAAAATATGGAGGAAATAGTTATATTAACTCTTCGACGGCCATCGGGATACCTATGTAGCATTTATATGTGCCGTCCCATAGGTAGCAATGGTACGTATTGGTCCCGTACTAATGTTATATTTGTATCTCGTTGGTACCTACGAGTTACAGGTTAACAATCGTTTACGTCTTCTGAGAAAAAATGAAGGTAATATCAGCATTATTTTGGAAAATATGGTGGAAATAGTTATATTAACTCTTCGACGGCCATCGGGATAACTATGTAGCATTTATATGTGCCGTCCCATAGGTAGCAATGGGACATATTGGTCCCGTGCTAATGTTATCTTTGTGTCCCATCGGTACTTACGTGTTACAGGTTAACAATCGTTTACGTCTTCTGAGAAAAAATGGAGGTAATATCAGCATTATTTTGAAAAATATGGAGGAAATAGTTATATTAACTCTTTGACGGCCATCGGGATAACTATGTTGCATTTATTTGTGCCGTCCACTAGGTAGCAATGGGACATATTGGTCCCGTACTAATGTTATATTTGTGTCCCATTGGTACCTACCTGTTACAGGTTAACAATCGTTTACGTCTTCTTAAAAAATGGAGGTAATATCAGCATTATTTTGGAAAATATAGATGAAATAGTTATATTTACTCTTCGACGGCCATCGGGATAACTATGTAGCATTTATATGTGCCATCCCATAGGTAGCAATGGGACATATTGGTCCCGTAGTAATGTTATCTTTGTGTCTCATTGGTACTTACGTGTAACAGGTTAACAATCGTTTACATCTTCTGAGAAAAAATGGAGGTAATATCAGCTTTATTTTGGAAAATATGGAGGAAATAGTTATATTAACTCTTCGACGGCCATCGAGCTAACTATGTAGCATTCATATGTGCCATCCCATAGGTAGCAATGGTACATATTGGTCCCGTACTAATGTTATCTTTGTGTCTCATTGGTACTTACGTGTAACAGGTTAACAATCGTTTACGTCTTCTTAAAAAATGGAGGTAATAACAGCATTATTTTGGAAAATATGGAGGAAATAGTAATATAAACTCCTCGACGGCAATTGGGATGACTATGTAGCATTTATATGTGCCGTCCCATACGTAGCAATGGGACATATTGGTCCCGCACTAAAGTTATCTTTGTGTCCCATTGATACTTAAGTGTTACAGGTTAACAATCGTTTACGTCTTCTGAGAAAAAATGGAGGTAATATCAGCATTATTTTGGAAAATATGGAGGAAATAGTTATATTAACTCTTCGACGGCCATCGGTATAACTATGTAGCATTTATATGTTCCGTCCCATAGGTAGCAATGGGACATATTGGTCCCGTACTAATGTTATCTTTGTGTCTCATTGGTACTTAAGTGTTACTGGTTAACAATCGTTTACGTCTTCTTAAAAAATGGAGGTAATATCAGCATTATTTTGGAAAATATGGAGGAAATAGTTATATTTACTCTTCGACGGCCATCGGGATAACTATGTAGCATTTATATGTGCCGTCCCACAGGTGGCAATGGGACATTTTGTTCCGTACTAATGTTATCTTTGTGTCTAATTGGTACTTACGTGTTACAGGTTAAAAATCGTTTACGTCTTCTGAGAAAAAATGGAGGTAATATCAGCATTATTTTGGAAAATATGGAGGAAAGAGTTATATTAACTCTTCGACGGCCATCGGGATAACTATGTAGCATTTATATGTGCCGTCCCACAGGTAGCAATGGGACATATTGGTCCCGTACTAATGTTATCTTTGTGTTTCATTGGTACTTAAGTGTTACTGGTTAACAATCGTTTACGTCTTCTTAAAAAATGGAGGTAATATCAGCATAATTTTGGAAAATATGGAGGAAATAGTTATATTAACTCTTCGACGGCCATCGGGATAACTATGTAGCATTTATATGTGCCGTTACATAGGTAGCAATGGGACATATTGGTCCCGTACTAATGTTATCTTTGTGTCTAATTGGTACTTACGTGTTACAGGTTAACAATCGTTTACGTATTCTGAGAAAAAATGGAGGTAATGTCAGCATTATTTTGGAAAATATGAAGGAAATAGTTATATTAACTCTTCGACGGCCATCGGGATAACTATGTAGCATTTATATGTGCCGTCCCATAGGTAGCAATGGGACATATTGTTCCCGTACTAATGTTATATTTGTATCCCGTTGGTACCTACGAGTTACAGGTTAACAATCGTTTACGTCTTCTGAGAAAAAATGAAGGTAATATCAGCATTATTTTGGAAAATATGGAGGAAATAGTTATATTAACTCTTCGACGGCCATCGGGATAACTATGTAGCATTTATATGTGCCGTCCCATAGGTAGCAATGGGACATATTGGTCCCGTGCTAATGTTATCTTTGTGTCCCATCGGTACCTACGTGTTACAGGTTAACAATCGTTTACGTCTTCTGAGAAAAAATGGAGGTAATATCAGCATTATTTTGAAAAATATGGAGGAAATAGTTATATTAACTCTTTGGCGGCCATCGGGATAACTATGTTGCATTTATTTGTGCCGTCCAATAGGTAGCAATGGGACATATTGGTCCCGTACTAATGTTATATTTGTGTCCCATTGGTACCTACGTGTTACAGGTAAACAATCGTTTACGTCTTCTTAAAAAATGGAGGTAATATCAGCATTATTTTGGAAAATATAGATGAAATAGTTATATTTACTCTTCGACGGCCATCGGGATAACTATGTAGCATTTATATGTGCCATCCCAAAGGTAGCAATGGTACATTTTGGTCCCGTACTAATGGTATCTTTGTGTCTCATTGGTACTTACGTGTAACAGGTTAACAATCGTTTACGTCTTCTTAAAAAATGGAGGTAATATCAGCATTATTTTGGAAAATATGGAGGAAATAGTTATATAAACTCCTCGACGGCCATTGAAATGACTATGTAGCATTTTTATGTGACGTCCCATACGTAGCAATGGGACATATTGGTCCCGCACTAAAGTTATCTTTGTGTCTCATTGGTACTTAAGTGTTACAGGTTAACAATCGTTTACGTCTTCTGAGAAAAAATGGAGGTAATATCAGCATTATTTTGGAAAATATGGAGGAAATAGTTATATTAACTCTTCGACGGCCATCGGTATAACTATGTAGCATTTATATGTGCCATCCCATAGGTAGCAATGCGACATATTGGTCCCGTACTAATGTTATCTTTGTGTCTAATTGGTACTTACGTGTTACAGGTTAACAATTGTTTACGTCTTCTTAAAAAATGGAGGTAATATCAGAATTATTTTGGAAAATATGGAGGAAATAGTTATATTAACTCTTCGACGGCCATCGGGAAAACTATGTAGCATTTATATGTGCCATCCCATAGGTAGCAATGGGACATATTGGTCCCGTACTAATTTTATCTTTGTGTCTCATTGGTACTTAAGTGTTACTTGTTAACAATCGTTTACGTCTTCTTAAAAAATGGAGGTAATATCAGCATTATTTTGGAAAATATGGAGGAAATAGATATATTTACTCTTCGACGGCCATCGGGATAACTATGTAGCATTTATATGTGTCGTCCCACAGGTAGCAATGGGACATATTGGTCCCGTACTAATGTTATATTTGTGTCTAATTGGTACTTACGTGTAAGAGGTTAACAATCGTTCACGTCTTCTGAGAAAAAATGGAGGTAATATCAGCATTATTTTGGAAAATATGGAGGAAATAGTTATATTAACTCTTCGACGGCCATCGGGATAACAATGTAGCATTTATATGTGCCGTCCCATAGGTAGCAATGAGACATATTGGTCCCGTACTAATGTTATCTTTGTGTCTAATTATTACTTACGGGTTACAGGTTAACAATCGTTTACGTCTTCTGAGAAAAAATGGAGGTAATATCAGCATTATTTTGAAAAATATGGAGGAAATATTTATATTAACTCTTCGACGGCCATCGGAATAACTATGTAGCATTTATATGTGCCATCCCATAGGTAGCAATGGGACATATTGGTCCCGTACTAATGTTATCTTTGTGTCGCATTCGTACATACGTGTTACAGGTTAACAATCGTTTACGTCTTCTGAGAAAAAATGGAGGTAATATCAGCATTATTTTGGAAAATATGGAGGAAATAGTTATATTAACTCTTCGACGGCCATCGGGAACACTATGTAGCATTTATATGTGCCGTCCCATAGGTAGCAATGGGACATATTGGTCCCGTACTAATGTTATCTTTGTGTCTCATTGGTACTTAAGTTTACAGGTTAACAATCGTTTACGTCTTCTTAAAAAATGGAGTTAATATCAGCATTATTTTGGAAAATATGGAGGAAATAGTTATATTAACTCTTCGACGGCCATCGGGATAACTATGTAGCATTTATATGTGCCGTCCCATAGGTAGCAATGGGACATATTGGTCCCGTACTAATGTTATCTTTGTGTGTCATTGGTACTTAAGTTTACAGGTTAACAATCGTTTACGTCTTCTTAAAAAATGGAGTTAATATCAGCATTATTTCGGAAAATATGGAGGAAATAGTTATATTAACTCTTCGACGGCCATCGGGATAAATATGTAGCATTTATATGTGCCGTCCCATAGGTTGCCATGGGACATATTGGTCCGTACTAATGTTATCTTTGTGTTTCATTGGTACTTAAGTGTTACTGGTTAAAAATCGTTTACGTCTTCTTAAAAAATGGAGGTAATATCAGCATAATTTTGGAAAATATGGAGGAAATAGTTATATTAACTCTTCGACGGCCATCGGGATAACAATGTAGCATTTATATGTGCCGTCCCATAGGTAGCAATGGGACATATTGGTCCCGTACTAATGTAATCTTTGTGTCTAATTGGTACTT